>JAHWFP010223637.1:25843-46489 GCA_023313725.1 Lithobius niger | reverse complement strand
ATAGTTTGGAATTACTTACAGAGTATTACTACATTTTGTCTGGCAGATGTTCGTTTTTTACATTGTTTTGTAATACAGTCTTTGGCGTGTATTTTATAAGATCTCCAATGACGGTAATTGTATGGACGTTCAATAATAGTCTGAGGATCGACTAACGTAGCCACCAAAAAGACTCGTCTGTTAAAAAAGAAAATTCAGTTAATTCTTCTCATTCACTTAATTCTTTTCAAAGAGATACGAAGAGATCCAGAAGAACCACTAAGGTACGTGCTTATTGTACAGTATAATACGCTACGGCGTTTTCTATTCTCATTAAAAATGTGTTAAATGATCGTTTGACGTAGCAATAAATTGTCCGAAGACTTCACTGATACTCACTGTTACCTTAAAATAATGTTCGTTTAGTTCTGCAACACCCGTAAATCTAAAATATATGCCGGTGTTTTCGTATCGCTTTGAAATTATGAGGAAAAGCCAAAGAAATGAATGTACACCACATATGCCATCTTCTTCATCTGTACATCTAATTACATACAACTACGACTTTTTAAAATTACTTTGAGACCAAGGGAGGAAGCTGTTATAACTCGGGTGTTTTGGCAGTTTTCTCCGTCTGCCAATCTATCTTTTAGTAATTCCAACAAAATTTGATAAGAATAGCCCTAAACGTACGACGAACGATGTATATACATTGTTTTAGTTCCTAAAAATTAAAGAAAAATGGCAGAAAATGACGTTTAAGAAAACGGTTTTAGCTTGTGACTTTTTTAAATTGTTTATCAGATAAAAAACAAAATGCCTGCTAATAATATTCAGAATTAACTCTCTTTCATGAAATGTCCCATTCATATTTAGCACAGGTAATCTTTCCGACCCGAATTCATCGTTATGTACGTGTAGCTGCAACCCTGATGAGGACGAGCACACTTCTTGGGCAGTTCTCTTCTCTAATCCACATGAAAAGGGAAGTTGTGGAATTAACGTCCTTTTAACTGCTAAGATTATCTCGGGATAGAGCAGGTTTTTACCCCATTTGAGAGGGTAAACGGAACGCGAAGGGATTAATTGACGTCACTCACGTTCTCAAGCTGGACCTTTAAGCATGGCTTTCTCAACGTTGAGAAAGGCAATTTGACGTTCGCTGCAAATGTAAGCATTTGTGGAAATGAGGGGTAAAATTTTAATGTCTATTCCTGGTAAACAGTAACGATCCCACAACTTCATGAAATGCACTGGAATTTAATTTTCGAGCACAATTGTATTTCTTTTGGTCACAATTTCTGGAAAGATGGCTTCGGGAAAAATAAGCTCGTTTAATGTTGAGTAAAAATTGTATTCTAGTTTCTAGAAATTGTGACCAAGAGAACTATAAATGTTCTCGAAAATTAAATTCAAGTGCATTTCATGAAGTTGTGGGATCGTTACTGTTTACCAAGAACAGACATTGAAGTGAAAGCATTTCTATCTTAAACCGCAAGTTAAAAAAAATCCTCTACTGAGGGTCATTGGTGGTACGTCGAACCCATGACTAATTGGAGACCAAACTTGAGTCTCGTAGTGTAATTTTACACCGTAAGTGCAGAGATGCAAAATTTTGAGCAACACTTTCACCTACATAGGTTTCATCTGTGAGTGTTTAAAAGGTTAAGGACACACAACTTATCCCTCTACCCTCGAATGGGGAAAGGGGGCGCTTACAGTATACTGGAAGAAAATCAGACTTTCGACTAACGGACACCTGTTACCTCGGGAGTTATCCCTTACATACTCGTTTCGCTTCTTGTCTTCAAAGTCATTCTGTAAGAGGTACAACTTTAATGGGGGTCTTTGAAGAATGTTACAAAATCACTCCGCACCAATCATTCAATTACTACATTTCACTTAATTTAGCTTTAAGAAGTTATTTGTATTACTTGTTTAACTGGAAACGAATATTTGTGAGGGTCACAATTCCGCCTCTGGCTCGTCTATACAAGCTTCTTCGGCTTTTGGGCTGTAAAGAAAATGACAACACACGTGTCATAGAACTTATAAAACGAATGCACTTTTTAACTTTTTCGGCAAACAGTTTATTGTAAACTGTCCCTAAAACGTCATGTAACACAAATTAACTCACTTCTGTGGAATTACTGCTATTCCGTGGTCCATGATGATATATGACTAATTTTGAAATAAGAGACGACTCAAAACCCTCTCCTACTCGGTTGCCAACCGTGTCCACAATTTCAAAACTTATATTGTACGGAGTATTTGTGATGGCATTTTGTGGTATTGGATTAATCCATCGCAAGCCAACTGCTACATCTTTAAAAAAAAAGGTGTTTAAATTGATCTCTGATGTAGGATAAGTAGAGCAATTTACAGATTAAGTGTCTTATTCCTGGTAACAAGCATTGGTCCACAAGTTCATGCAACAACAAAGTATTTAATTTTCGAAAGATTTTTTCTTTCTTGGTCACAACAATTTAAAAAGGTAAAGACAAGTAAAATATCACACAATGATGAGACAGCCCCACTTTGCACGGCATCTTGGTAAACACACCTACACGCTATCAGTTTAATTCTGCCGTAGAGCTACGAATTCAATCTCCCACACACAAACCTTATTCTGACTACTGCACAAATGTGTTCTCAGAAAGACAAGTCATCGTAATCATTATAATCATTATGACCATAATTTTGCTCTTTTCATTGTTTAAAAGTGATACGATATAAAGTGTGTCCACAAAGTCCGTATAAGTTTTGACAATTTAGTTTTAAAAAATCTGTATTCACGAACGGATTTCACAAACGAAAAGATTATTGTCTTAAGACATCCAACTGGAAGTCTAACTTATCCTGTGTTTTTTTTTTCAAGGTGGAATACTATTCGGCTGCAATGCTTGCAATATTTGGAACTTGCTGCATACAAATTTAAGCGTTCGTGCATAACTTTGTGAATCGCAGGACGCTGTACACTTCCTCCCTACTGGCATGACACAACGATATTCCAGCCCTACAATTTAAAGCTTATATGATTGTATACACTCAGAAGTTTCGTTGGATGTACGCTATTTGACGCTGTATTGCAGATCCAACACACTGCCAGTTTCTTCGAAGTGTTTAACCCACTTGTAAACAGATTTTCGTGTTTGCGGGGTCTTCTTGCACTCTACTTTGAACTTTATCTGAACTTGTTACTGCTTTGAACTCTGAAACCCACAAAACACAGTTGATTTTCTTGTCTATCATGCTGGCCGCCATTGTAGCATCTATACGGTAAAAGGCATCTGTTAAGCAGATAAGCAACACGTGCAAAAGTTGCAGCGTGAGGCTGCTACCACGTCGTGGCCGCCAAAGTACACATCAGTCATAATGCCCCAGGTGCTTCAGTGAAAGCGTTAATTTGTGTATTTTAGCACGAAACTCCTTCCAGATTTAATTTACCATGACCGAAAGTTGAGGGAAATTTTCTAGAAAGGAGTTGAGTGTTAAAATTCACAAATTGTCGATTTTATAAAAGCACTCGGGGCATTATGACTGATAACACTTCAGTAGCTCTTATCAGAAGGACAATGAACTTAATCAGCTGCAGCATTGTTTAAAAGTTATAGGATATACAAGGGTGTCCACAAAACCATTAAACACTTTTGAAAATTCATTCTTAAAATGATTTAACGTGACATCGAATGGACTTTACCATAAAAAAGCATAACTTACGTTTACTTTGACAGCCACGAGGTGGTAGAGGCTTCACGCTGCAGCTGTTGCATGTATTAATGGTCTGCTTAACAGACGCCGTTTGAAATATGATAGCTACTAAAATAACTTAAGATGTCAATCTTTGCTTTCGTGAAATCCATTCGCGAATAAGTTTGCAGATCTTTTACACTTAGTGAATTTTGGCTTTCTTTCTACAAAACGATACATTCGACACCAGGTTTTATTTAAATTTTAACATTTACGTATTAACAATTTTGAGTATACGAGCCCCATCGATGTTTATGATGTTTACATCGTTTTCGACGTTTACGATTTTACAACATTTGTTTACCAATCGTGTTTTGGCCATTAAACTCACTCGTGATAATTATTGGCAGATAATTTCCCTCATGTGTCGCAGTCGTGAAATTAACGTGTGCCAATATCACTGCCTAAATAGCGCACACAGGGGACAAAACACTCGGCGTGAAAAAAAAATCTAATCATTTCCTAGCTCTTGGGACATTACGTTTGATAATTAGTCTACAATCTAGTAACCAACTTACTTGTTTCAATCTGAAACGGATGTGTATCTTTGTGGATTAATAGACCATCACTTGTTACATACACAAATCTTATCACTCGCTGTAAAACTGTCTTATTTGCCGGCACGTTTAACATCTTGTGAAATATTCCTTGAGCTACTAGTAAATTTTTGTAATATTTTATTTTGCGAACATAACTGTTTGATGCATTGGCACATTCCGTTCTGCAACGAGAAATACAATTCACAAGTGAGAACATAGCTGACGTGTGGTTAACAATTGCTTAAACAGAATTGTAGCTACAACACGTTTACATTTTAAAAGCAGTTCGATGAAGGAACTAGAATAGTAAAAAAGGGGTGTTTTCTTGCTTATTAGCATCCCCGGAGTTGTTTGTGGCACACAAAAGAGTTCCACATTACAGATTTTCCTAAGATTGGTAACCCTGAATTCGGCTTCAGAAACCTTCAAAAGCTTCTTCCACACACTGCGGTTCACCTAAAAAAAAAAAGAGGCTCCTCAATCAAACCCTAGTTGGAAACTAACACAAGTAGAAGAATAAGCAACGACGGATTACTCTAGTTGGTTAAGTCACAATGCTGAAAATGACGTCAGCTGTAAGCACAGAAAACCTAATAATAACTGGGAATGGATGTAGGAATTTTTAAACAAAAAATCGAATAGCTATGAAGATTTACAATATCGGTTCGTAGCAAGGCATTGCCAACGGTAATTAAGAGAGCTACCGTCCTAATTTTACTTCTGATGTAGGCAAATACCGCCTTACAGACTTAAGGTTCTAATTTACGTATTGTTGTCAAGTAACTTGTACATATAGTAACTTACCAAGTTACTTGTAAAACATGATATTCGATTGCAATGAGGTCAATTTGATGGACTGCTTGAAATGCATTGCTTTAAATATGTATTTATTTTTATTAATTACATTTAATTACATTTTTAAAACAGGCCCATTTCTTAATAGTCTAGTTGCCAAATGCTGATTTTTGGGCTAACCTAAAAAAATTTATCTGCACAAAATGTTTTTGCGCAGAGATGTTCTACAGGATGTCCCTACTCCAAAACATAATGATGCCACCTTGGCACCCTTGGAGAATTCAAGATGGCACCAAAAATGGCGACAACAAAACGGTTTTTTGCTTCTAGCGTCTAAACCGTTCATTCTATTGAAAATTGACTGGTTACCAATTATGTTTAGAATAAAGTTTCCTTCAAAATAGGTTCTATTCACATTTTCGGTAAAATTAATTCTTCTTGGCGAAATTCGTTATTTAAGTTATTTTAGGCCAGACAAATTCGGATAAATGGACGTGATTATTAGGCTTAGATGAAAGATGAAGATGTATATTTTCCAGCAAGGGTAATTAAAGCTATTTATATCAATTAGGAACTAAGCTACGGCAGTTTACATACGTTGTAGCACTGTGCTTTTCGCTCTATTTTACCACATGTTCCATTTTTAAACTGCTGCACCATCCGTTCTAATTCGGGTAAATGGACGTGATTAGGCTTAGATGAAAGATGAAGATGTATATTTCCAACAAGGGTAATTAAAACGATTTATATTAATTAGGAGCTAAGCTACGATAGTTTACCTACGTTGTAGCACTGCGCTTTTTGCTCTAATTTACCACAAGTTCCAGCTTTAAACAGCTGCACTACCCGTTCTAAGTTGGATAAATGGACGTGATTAGGCTTAGATGAAAGATTAAAATGTATACTTTCCAACAAAGGTAATTAAAAATATTTATATTAATTAGGAACTAAGCTATGGCAGTTTTTCTACGTTGCAGCATTGTGCTTTTCGTCCTATTCTGCCACAGGTTCCATCTTTAAACTGCACCACCACCCATTCTAATTCGGATAAATCGACGTGATTAGGCTTAGACGAATTCAACAACGGTAATTAAAATAATTTATATCAATTAGGAGCTAAGTTACGATAGTTTTTCTACAGTGTAACGCTATGCATTTTGCACTATTTTAGCACAAGTTCCATCTTTAACCTGCGGTAGCTTAGCCTCTAATTAACATAAAATGTTCTAATGGCCCTTGTTGGAAAATATACATTTTTATCTTTTATCTAAGCCTAATTGCGTCCATTTATCCGAATTATAACGGGTGGTGCAGCAGTTTAAAGATGGAACATGTGGTAAAATTGAGCGAAAAACACAGTGCTACAACATATGTAAACTGCCGTAGCTTAGCTCCTAATTAATATAAATCGTTTTAATTACCCTTTTTGGAAAACATACATCTCCATCTTTCATCTAAGCCTTATCACGTACATTTATCCGAATTAGACCAGGTACTGAAGGTGTTTAAAGTCAGGAATTGTATATGTAACAATCGTTAACGGCATAAATAACTTAAATAACGAAATTCGACAAGACGGATTAATTTTACCAAAAATATGAATAAAACCTTTTTAGAATGAAATTTTATTCTAACCAATGTTGGTAACCGGTTAATTTTCAATTGTATGAACGGTTTAGACGCTAGAAGAAAAAAAAAAGTTTTGTTGTCGCCATTAAATTTGGACGCCATCTTGAATTCCCCAAGGGTGCCAAAGTGGCATAATTATGTTTTGTAGTACGGACATATTGTAGAACATCTCTGCGTAAAAACATTTTGTGCAGACTATTCTTTTCGATTTTGTGCTGGCTGCCAGTGTAATGATATGCTCTAATTTGCTCTAATGTTCTGGATATAGAATAAAAACAATGAATATACAAATTACATGTAACTGTGTTACTATTACTCTGAATTTCAATTGTTTGCAAGGAAAATAAAAAAAAAACATTCGTGCTAACATCCTTTTCCAAACAGTGACATTTTCCTAAAAAAAATCACAGGGTCTTTTAACACACAATCGATATGGATACATTTCTAGGGGGAAGGCACAGATGCAAACTGAGGCCAAGCTTGAACCCGGGAGTACCCCCCCCCCCTCTTCCCGACATAGGAGACAGTTATGCAATATAAATAGTTTTAATTACCCTTGTTGGAAAACATACATCTCCATGTATCATCTAAGCCTTATCACGTATATTTATCCGAATTAGAACGGGTACTGCAGGTGTTTAAGGTCAGGAATTGTATATGTAACAAGCATTAACGGCATAAATAACTTAAATAACGAATCAAGTCTCTTGTCGGAAGGGGGGAGAGGGATAGTCTCATGTTCAAGCTTGCCCTTAGTCAAGCTTGATTCAGCATGACTACAATTTTATTTTCCTAAAGCAACGGTAAACCTACACAGCGTTATTTAACGTAAACTGTCCGTACAACATAATTTAACGTACACTGTCCGTAAAAGTTATTACGATCACTCGTTCGCTAACTGTCCACATGGGCTTACCGCACGGTATGAGCAATGAAACAATGCATATTACTAAATTAGACATTCTAGCGTTAGACCCTACGGGCCCTCCTTTGTGCCACTACTGCTATCACGCGCCTGTCTGACAACGGCATGAAGTGTCACGAAATCTTCAAAAGGAGAAAATATTGATGTCCTGCTTTACGTTACATTAAGCATTAAAGAAACGGAAATTAGCCTTAAATATTAGCAGTAAACGAAGAAACACAATGGAGTCAGCGTTGTGAACAGCTAAGAATAGCAAGTAAACAGTAATTATGAAGAAAAACTTACCATGCCGTACCGGTATTCTGAGAATGAATTGCACCCGGTACTTTGGATTGGACCTCTAATGTGCTAGACCACTAAGCGCTGACTCGACACTCTCATAATCGCTGCTAAGTCATCGAGCTAACAAAGTGATCTAGTGAATTGGAGGCCGCATCTGAAGAACCGGGTGCAATTCCCAGACTCATGACGAGACTTGATTTTTTTTCGTCATAATTGCTGCTAACTTGACATTCTTAGCTGTTCACACAGTGTTGGCTCCATTGCATTTCTTAGTTTAATACAGTAGGAAACAGGCTTTGGGTCTATTGTAGATGGAGCGAAGAGATCTTCATTTCGAACTTATATTTAGTTTTTATTTTAATGACGATACTACATTTGCTAATGCTCTTTAAAAGCCTGGGTGCAATACTCACTGGGCTAAGTTGGACTCTTTACCTTTTTGTACCGCTGCTCTTTGCTGCCTTTTCCTTTATTTTAGCTTTTTTTTTTTAAATATAGGCCTATGCAACGTGTCAAATTTATGTTAACAAGCTTTCGGTTGCTCGAGCATTTAGTTTATGTTTAGTTATTTGTAGCCTCTTTTCACAGCCCACACTAAAGATGTGGGCCATCGCCACCGAGTATGAAATAAAACAGCACCCAGACTACAAAAGTGCAACGGACCAACCAACATTTTGCAATTTTGGGTTATAGGCTATGCTTCACTCGCTCGCTTCACCAATAATTCATATATCAAATGCTGTGTGTAGAGGATCTCACTTGCTCTTTTAGTTTTAAGAAATGTGTTTAAAAGGTATGGTATTATATACTAGAGGAATTAAGTTTACAGACCCGTTCCCCCCTCCTCCCGGTCCCACCCCCACTCCCCGCTCCCCCTCCCAACTCCCCACTCCCATTTTCGCGCACACTGGCCAAGAAACGCTTTCACGGAATTAAGTTTCTTCAGTCCAATTTTTGTGCATAATTGGACAAACGCTGATTTTCGTTCGCTTCGCTCACTCAATCAGCGCATCCCATGGCTCAAATCACTGGATGCACCGTTTTAAAAACTGGCATGCTCAAGCATCGTTCCCGGGCACAATGCAGCCAATTCCAGCTGCCAATTTTCTTTTACCATCAACAATGAACGGTTTGCTATGCATGGGGCCGGTAATGAATTAAGTTAACAGACCCACTTTTCCTGGCACACTTAAGCAAATAGGAGTTGTGTTTTTGGATCCTGAACGGATTGTAAAGGGCATAATTTTAAATATTTACGAACCTTTCCCCCCTCCCCCCCCCCCCATACTGGCAACCTTGGACACTGGCTTACAAACGGTGATTTTTGTTGGCCTCAGTCACTCAATCTGTGCAGCCAGTGGCTGAAATCACAGGATGCACCTTTTAAAGAATGTGCATGATGAACCATCTTTGCATGAAACAATTTTTCTGTGTGAAGTCAATAAATAAGCTTTCGTAGAACAAAAGTTGAAACCTTTAGCACGGTTGTTTTGGCATTTTCCTTTTCTGGGAGAGAAAAGAAGTAACTAACAATGGCGGCCTAACAATAATGACTCATTATTGTTTTGTTTTCACTCACAGAGCTTTGATTGTAGACGACTCCTTTGCAAGATAGCAATAATCAGCCTCGTGCTCAGCAGTGATTGTTGTTGTTCACTTTGAAACAATTCAGCTCAGCTCTCAAAGCCTTCATCTGTGAGATAAAGAAGCCATTTCATCGTTTCCAGCTGCCAATTTCGATGGCCTCGTAATTAACAACGTAGCTTAGTTTGACTTAAAACTATACGCATTTAGCTGAAACATGGATTCTTTCATTTTTACCCATCAACAATCAACGGTTTGGATAATAGTTTTCAATTCTTAGCACGTGCACCAGGAATTGTTAGGCACCTTAGCAAAGACGTGCACGAAAACAATGAGAAGCGATTAAAGTGATTGTTTTAACTTTTATTTTCTTAGCTCTTTTCTTTTCAGCTCAGCCGGGATCCACAATTGTTATGTAGATACAAGTCTATACTTTAAAAAGCTTTTAAACAGTGTTTAGTCATTATACCCATAACTGAAAAATTGCACCTGTCAATAAAGAAAGAAATAAAATAGAATGATGTTTACCTCGACAACGTTTTGTTTTTGTCAACTTTCCTTGGAGACGCAACAATAAATGCATTAGGAGAATCGTAATGACACATCAATAAGTCACTTTTCAATGGATCTTGACTGTCCATCTCTCTTGCAACATTAGGGCTGAGGCTTTGAATTGCGAATACCCGTGGTCGGGACTTGGAAGAATAATCTGGATGGGTTGGAGCAATTTGTCTGGAACATCCTTCCTCACATAACCGAGCTACTATGGGGTGTGACATCACCGTTCCCAATGAAACGCTATAGATAGTGCTGGCACGGTCCAATGGAACTACTTTCGGTGGGTGGAAACCTTTGTAGATACCTTTACTTGGAAAGCAGATTTCTACTTTTGCCAAGATGACACAGATATACCATTCTGTAAGTATAAGACGAGAAAAATATCAACAGTAAAGAAAAGGTTTATCCATGCAGCGAAAGAAAAAATTAACATCGACTTCCTTAGTGATAGTCACTGACACAAGTGTGAAGATAGGCTAAAGTTTTTGTTCACATTTCATGGATCCAGGAGCACATGAATGAAGAACAATGATTACCTAACGAATGAAGGTACTTTAGTGTTTGACTGATCACGCAATTCTTATCATATTTTCTTAAATCATAGTCTGAGTGCTGGAAAAAAAAAGTTGGACTGATGCGTAGCGTGAAGGGGCAGGGTTGCCTGATTGCTAACACGACTCTCTAATGTTCCAGACATTTCTTGTTCGAACCTGACTGCAGCCACCTCAGGCATTTTCTGGAGGAGGAGAACCTTGTGATGCTTCGTGCTCATGTAGTAGATTGACTCATATATAGTAGAAGATGTTAAGAATTTCTAATTCAAATTACCCAGCAAAAATTGGTCCTCTTGCTTTCTGACACATGGCCTTGGCTTTGGCCAGATATCTCTAAATCAACGGAATTACTGACTGAGCTATGATCATAGCATTCTTCAAAAGGTGGCCCCATTTTTGTAGCATAAGAACTTGCACTTTTCTCATTACATATTAGGATATGGTTATTATACTTCTCTGCAGCATGCCAAACCATTGATCCAGATGCATCAAAGCCCTCTTGTTCAACGGCCCTCTCAAATCAAAGCCCTCATACATAAACGGAATTACTGACTGAGCAAGTATCATAGGATTTAAATTCCTCGAAAGAAAACTCCAGTTTTGTAGCGTAAAAATTTGCCGAATTGGGCGTTTTTCTCTTATGCATTAGGATAAAGTGAATACTGCCTTGGGAATATATTCCTAACAAACTCTTTGTAAGCTCGTGATGAATTCCACAAGCAATAAAAGTTGGACCGTTTTAAGAACGACCGGGCCACATTGTTCGATTCGCTGACTCGATTGCTGTTGACCTAGTGGCGTGCATAGGGGACTTGGGGGGGGGGGGGGTCCCTTCTCTTTTCGCAAAATGCCCTTTTAGTGAAAAAATAGCCTTTTTGTGCCAATATTCGCTGGTGCAGCAGTGCCTGAGACAGGGTCGAAAGGTCCGAAAAAGCCATAAACAGGCCTAAAAAAGGCAAGAATACTAAGAAAAGAGAAAAGGTAAAAAGACAAGAGTAAAAAAGAAAGGCCCACAGAAATACAATGTCCACTTTTACTAAATTTGCCCCTGCTCTGTGCATGCTACTGTCCATGATTCATATAGTTCATTCGATCCCCAGAGCAAATACGAAATCGGTGTACTGATTTTAAGGCCGCAAGTTTATTGCACTTGTTGTGGACAGTTCGTTTATCTGATTCCTTAGAATATCTGAATTTCATATTGATTTAAAAGGGTTTTGCTTTACGTTGATAAGATTTACTATGCCTGGAAATCGCTAGCTTTGCTCCCTCAATCCGAGTTTCCAACCTGTTAGGCAAACTATTTTTTTAAACATTTTACTTTCTGATTTAATTTCCCTGAACACTGACTATTCGATAAAACTCTTAACATCGAGACATAAATTTCATTGCCAGTTTTTGCATATTTGAGGGTCATACACTCAAGTTACAGTGATAAAAATAGGCCTATTAGACGTGTGACTTAATTATCTTTCATTTTGCGCTATTCTCAGCCCGGTAGGGGACTAACTTCAGGAGGAGTATAGGCGTATAAACTCGCTCTCAAGCACATCGTACGTTTTTAAGGCTGAAGCTGTAGGAGAATCCAACTCGGAACCCACATTACATACGGCAGGGAGGAAAACTAGTGAATGAAAGTGCTAATCCCTTTTCCCCCACTAGCTTTCTACCTGCCTTCCCTAAAATGGGTGGAGAAGTAGACTCTCCCGTGCGTTCTTACAATATCCCTACTCTACCCACATTGCAACTCGGCAGAACTGTGGTTTTTAAAAACCCTTTGTTCTGTAACCCACAAGGAGCAAGGTATTAAAAGCAATCACCAGTGCCCGATTTGGGATACTCCTTTCCGCCACGCAGCAGTGCAACCTGTTAATAATTTTGAAGATGCACGATTTTTTTTAAATGTAATAGGACGGTTCCTCTAGAGAATGCTGTAAAAAACAACGGCAGTACAATTATAATTTAATAGGTCGATTCCTTGTAGAACTCGTCCCGTACTTGTTGAAAGTTGAGTAATGGAAATTGATCTAACCTAACCCTATACACTTCACGATAAAACAAAATAAAAGAAAAAATGGTTTATAATAGCGGTAAGTTAACATGAATTTCGTGTAAAATTTAGTAAACTGACTATAATATAGTCACTTTACGAAATTTTACACGAAAGGCCGAAAGGATGTTAGGACGCAGGTTTAAAAATCAAGGCGCCTTAACATTGATTATAGCAGTACCTCATGTGTGTATAAGCGAGTCCCGGAAAAAAAATCCCTGGAAAAAAAATCCCCGAAAAGAAAATCCCGGTAAAATAATCCCTGGAAAAAAGATCCTACAGAAAAACAATGCCCCGGAAAATAAATCCCCGGAATAAAGATCCCTAGAAAAAAGATCCCATGGAAAAACGATCCCGTGGAAAAAAAATCCCCAGGAAAAAATCACGAGGGTTTAATAAGACAATGCTTTACAACATCTGAAAATTAAAATGTAATAAAAAAATCAAAACCATCAACGAATGTGCGTATTGTATGTAGTAGCGCAAGTCTTGATGAGAACGCTAAAGCACGTGTAAAACTGTGTTTGTTCTAAACTAACTCACGTCTGAAGGTTAAAAAGAGGAGCATCATAAAGAAACTATCCATAAATATGATAACTTCTGTGATTGGCTATGAATTGTGTCTGCCTTGCTCGCGCTGCCACGCTCGCTGCGGCAATGTATTTAACACCCAGAACAACTAAATACCACACACGTCTGAAGCACTTGGGCGTAGCCATGTTATGACTTTCGTTTTGTATTCTACCGTTTGCACAAGGCCGTCTGAGAGCCACAAATTTCAGTTCCTGTGGCTCCAAGCCAGTTGATTTAATATCACTAAAATCTTATTTTACCAAATATTCCTGTTAATATCAGAAACAGTCCCATATTCTTTCAAGTAGGAATGCCTCTTTAATAAATATAATTGCTAAAAATTTTGGATTTTTTTAATTTGGGGATTTATTTTCCGGGGACTATTTTACTGGGATTTTTTTTCTAGGGGATTTTTATTCCGGGGATTTATTTTCCAGGGGATTATTTTTTCGCGAGATATTTTTTCCAGGGACTATTTTACCGAGATTTATTTTTCGGAGATTTATTTTCCAGGTATTTTTTTTTTCCGGTCCCCGTGTATAAGCACACCGGGTGCAGCAGCGTTAGTGAAAAGGTGCATGGGTGGGTAACATACCTCCGAACTAGAAATTTTTAAGATGAAAGTCTACAATTTTTAGATAACTTCGAAATTTGTGCACTTTTGCATTTCATCAAGGATTTTTTCCTGGGGCAAATTTTTTCTTAGGTTTTTTCTATCGGAGGTATTTTTCCTGAGGATTTTTTCGAGGATATGTTTTCCTCCATTTTTTCCCCACTGCCTTCTTTTCGGGTATTTCTGGTATTTCGCGGATTTTCACTTTTCACTAAATTTTTTGTTAAATTTTTTAGGATTTCGACGACACTTTGCACCGTTCGAACAGTGTTAAAGAATAAGGATTCCCATCGGACAATGTATCGTGCCAGATTTTCATCGTTTTTCTTAAATAACAATAAAAAACAGGACCTTAGGATTTTTTTTGTCGCAATGAAATTTTCGTGCCTTTATCTTTTTAGGTACGAAAAGAAAATTCAGATTTCGTTGGGCAGAGGCGCTAATAGGCCTGACAAGGATTGAATAGGTAGAGAACCTAAGCAATGGTCACCGGGTCGAGCCATCGACGAACCTGGCGTGCGAAGATCTTCTGCCATTAAGCTGTTTCATGCAGCCACCTTCATGTTATAAGACACACGAACCGAAAGCATGTGCTGTGTTGTTTGTTAGTCATATTACAGGATATTCGTCACGTAACTAAGAAACACACCTTAAAAGCTAGAAAAATGTTTTATTTTTATTTTTAAATTAAGATTGTAGGTGGGGCTAAAGTTTCATTAGGAGAGAACCTGTAGCGAATTTAGGCACGCGCAGAAGGTTCAGTTGTGCCTACGTCGCAAATCTACTGGTGTCAAGGAACCTTTTTTTTCATAAAAACACCGAATTAAGGGACCTTTTACTTCAATAAACTTATACATAAGTTAACCGTGTGCGCATCATGACGAATTATTGGAAATTAGCCTGCAGCGAAAATTATACACTAGAAATAACGTAGTTCAGTAAGCCACCTTTATGCACTTACGTTTCGTCGGAGTGGCATGACCCGGATTCAAACCGGCTACCCAGTTCTCCCCCAGATGACTTGCATAGCGCCTTAATCACTATGGCCACGTCCTCCACTGGCATAAAGATAACTCAATGAACCCGTTATTAAGGTCACAACCGTGACCAGGACTCCATTCGACCGAAATCTGCTCGGCCATAGGCAATGGAGAGGGAAGACAAATCATACACTCATGAGGCTCAAAGGCTCAGCGATTTATGTCTATTTATTTCATCATGACGAAAACATTTTTACCGTGCCGGCAAGAATCCGACACTACCACTTTTAGTAGTAAATAACCAAGTTAGCAGTTTTTTTGCGTGTGCGTTAGAATTTTGTTTATTTATTTATTGGTAGTTATAAGTAGAATGGGGCCACACGGTAGAATGCCCAACTGCACGTACTTGCAGCGGTGTACGACTCCAGTTATAGCTCACACGCTCGTACTAAATATAGCCTTATTTTTTTTTACTAACTGTGTTGAGGTTACAAATGTTATTACAAATATTCCTGATGGCTACTCTGAAATGTAAAACACTATATTAATCTTTTGAATTTATATTATATTATATATTATATATAAATATATTAATTTTTGAATTTACTACAAATTAATACTAAGTAAAACACAAAACAATAGATCAGAGGCTTACCCAGTACGTAAACTCTAAACAAATCTAAAAGGGAACACCCACTGTTCATGTTGAAGCGCTGCGTAGACGTAACTCAACTCTTACGCAACTCACGGAGTAACAGTTATTTCGATCATCATCCGACGCCTCGTTTATTTTTCTTTCTTTTCAAGACCATTGCGTGCACAGGATACATTCAGCATAATACCCGAAATATCCTAGCAAACTGAGTCTGTAAAGTCTTATTAGTAATTACGGCCATTGGAGATAAGTAACTTGACTACACTCCTTTTCATAGCAGAATTCTGTATTGTAAACATGTCTTTTGTCAACAATTTTTAGTCACACTGAAACAGGAACTGCGCATGCAGAAGTCGTGTAAGTGCTACAATAAAAATGTTACTCTACCTTTGTTTGTATAATAATTCCTTTGTTGACCCGGAATTAGTCTGCGGCCTTGCATTGCTGGAAACACCGGTTCTCGTCAGATCCCCGAAGTTAAGCAACATTGGGCTGGATTGATACTTGGGTGGGTGACCGCCTGGGAATCTGGCTGTTGCAGACATAGGGCCTTAGGGCTTCGGGCAGATGACCAGGAGTGGTTAACGCTCGAACCCTTTAAGTTAGAAAACGAAAACGAACTCGTTTGATTCTTAAGGTAAGGTTTAACTGATCCGAACTCAAAACAGCAAAGTTCATGTGCACAAATAAACTTTCCTGTAAGGTTTCAGATGCTGCAGTGTCGCTGTACTGTTTAGTCCACGGCAGACCTTAAAGTATTAAAGTATTTTTATAATTTTAATTTTGCACACGATAGATCAGCTAATGATTGGTGCATTCTACTTGGCTAAACGACATTGCTGGAAAATGTTTAAAAACTAATCGTCTTAGTATGCTCAACAGATAATTTAGGGTTCGTGCAAATCCTTGAAAACCTGGAAATGTCTGGAAAGTAATAATAAAATTCCTTGCCTGGAAAGTGCTTGGAAATCTTCAAAAATGATATATGTATCATCAGTAGGGTGATGAACGGAAATTGACGACGTGACTGAAAAACACAAAATTTTGCCAAGAAAGTAGTCGAGTGTGTAGCCTTACGTTATTCTTCGTTTGTTTGGGCATAAAAAGTTTTAAAATTTGGGCTCTGGCTTTAATTGCATTTACGTGTATAATGCTTGTATACAGCAGTAAAGTTTCACGTGGACTAAACAGTATAAAAACACTGCAGTATCTGAAACCTTACAAGAAACTTTATGGGTTCCTTTGCTGTTTTGAGTTCACTCAGTTATACCTTACCTAAGCGTCAAGCGAGTTCGTTTTTGTTTTTTAATTCTTTCTACTTTGGCGTACCATGCAGGTTAGATTAGCTTGGTGTAATGTTTTGTTTCTTTATCAATTACGGTTAGCAGAAACTAACACGGAAACAAACTCTTTAATCTTCAGTCTACATATTGCAGTTGGCGTTTGGTATTGTTGCATGATAGCAATGTTTAAAACAATGTAAAACAATCAATCTGGTCGTTTAGAGCTTCCTAACCGTTGCGTTTGGGGCGCATTTCATAAGGCCAGGGCCCCAAATAAAATATTACTCTCTTCCTAACTCCTGAACCCCTGAACCACTTGATAAATTAAAAAAGATGTTATTGGAGCGGTACATCTACAGAGCAATACCTGTAAAGTTAGTTAAGAACCAGCTTTATAGGACAAACAGTTTGATCCCCCTGGCACCCCATGTGTCTGGCCTTTGGTTTTAAATGTATTTACCTCCCCACACGCCCTATTGACGCCATGCCTCCCCGAGAACCGTACAATTTCCCCTGTAATGTGATCTCTCTCCGCCTACTCTTCATTCTCCTTTTCTCCTCCTTCTCATCCCTCCCTGGCACGAAAAGTTCAAAAGTTGAGACGTTTTCACGGATATTTTGGTGTAGCCACGGAAGAGTCACATAAATGTGTTTGACTGAAGGCTAAAACAAAACCCTATCACTGAAAAAGCCAGCATTCAGTAAGCAAGTAAGCCATTGCTAGTTATTCCTTTGAAACAATTATTCTTCTCAGTACCGCACATCGCAAAATTGTTGCAAGCAATTGTCGTTCATTTGGTATAAATGGTCGTATTCATGGGGTATTCGGTGATTAGGAAGTTGATAGTGGACAATTGCCAACCCTAAATCTATACCTTACTGTCCCCTAACTGCAAAACGATCGGTCATGCTGGCATACCTTTATACATTCTGGAATTACCTTCCATTTACCCTTTTTTGGCAAGCAGTAGATAGCATCTCAATGTTGTGCAGGTCGTGACGAACGAATGCCTTCGTGCGGTAACTGGCTGTATTGCAACAACCCCAATACAATCGCTCCATATTGAAGCAGGTGAGAAGCCTCTACATTTACAGGCTATGGGGCTCTTGGTAAGGCTCTGCTGGCGGACCCTGATAAGCGGTATTGGTGATCGTATTTACTCTATTTTTACTGACTATAAAACACTCAGTGTATCGCAGAGGGAGTGCCTGGGCACCTTGGGTCTGGGAGCAACGCTCCTTCTGGACCCCCTTCTCCTACGTTTTGGTGATCCGGTCTATCTTGTCACTTCGTGCTCATGGGTCTCGTGTGATGGCCATGCATCCATTTTTGATCATCACAATCTAACAGCTGGAATGCCTCCTTTCAATGGGTGGTTTTTGAGGGCGGTGTTGTGGCGTCTTCGTTCCAGCTCTTAAACTCGACAGGAGTTATTTTATTCTTATTCTAACCTCTATACTTGTTGGGGAGTTGGTGGCCATTGCCTTAGATGTGGTCTGGATCTTCGTCTGCCGCATTTTGTGATTTATCCCGGATTCCGTTTCCTGTACAGCTTCTAAAACGCTGCTTTGCGTCTTTTTTGGTTTGCATCCGACTTGTCTATAAGATTGGTTGGAAATTCTTTCTATCCCAGTGGTTTGGGCTTGTTTTGCTTGCTTGGGTCCCGGGGGCATTCCGATGTTCACGGCAATGAGATGGCTGATGAGCTTGCTCATGCTGGTTACTTGTCGCGGAAAAGTGTGGTAATGGTACCATGGGTCACTGAAGATCTGCGTTAGCTGTCGGTGCATGGATAGATCAGCAATGGGGATCAGCTTCGTCAGGTGGCACATCCGGCCGAGCTGTTTAAGTGATTCATCCTGGCACCACACCACCACGTGCGCGGGCAACATTGTCTGTTGATACTGCAGGGAAGATTGTGCGTCTGCCTATTGGACATTCGTGCCCTAGGGATCATGCCTTTCGTTTGGGATGAGCACCAAGTCCGCTTTGTGAATGCGGTGCAGTCAAAACGGTGACTCACTTTCTCCTTAAATGCCCCGGTTGGATGGGTTGCACTTCAAATATCTTGGTAGCTACGATTTGGGTTAGGCTTTACAGAAAACGCTTGATATTGTGCCGCACTCACGCGGCACCTCGGTTGGGCAGTTCCGGTCCGTGATGGCCTTTTGCCGAGCGTCAGGCACAAGGAACTGACATGGTGGGATCTGTGGGTGGTGGTGGTGGTGGTGGTGGTGGTGGTGGTGATGCCTTGACCTTGACAGTGTCATGTTTATGCGTTCTATACTGTGTGGACACTGTTTAGTATACTGTGGTTCCTAACTGTGGTTGTGGTTAAGTATATTTTGTATTTGGTATTGTAGTATTTTAGCCTTTGGTGTTTTAGGGTAGAGTGCTTGGCTTAGGGCCACTGCTTTCAGTGATAAATTGAATTCAATTCAACGGCCGCGCACGCAATCATTATGGCTGCTTACGTTAAAACAATTTAGCTCAGCTCTGAAAGCTCGCATCTATAAAACAAATACGCCATTCTATCGTTTTTAGCGACCAATTTCCAGTGGTGTCGAAATTAACAACGTAGCTTAGTTTGGTTTAAAACTATACGCGATTAGCTGAAACACGAGTTCTTTCATTTCACCCATCAATAATAAGATTCGTTAGGCACCGTAGCAAAGACATCACACGCATACAATGAATCTGCCGCAATTTCTTCTCGAAATGAAGAAAAAAGGTTTAAGTACGCAGGTAGAATTGAACTCGGGGTTCGTCAGTGATGAAAGGATGCAGAAGCATGGGCCTGTACGGAATTGGCAGAATTGGATGAAACTGCCCTTTAGCTGTATAGCGTTGCTAAGGGATAGAAGGTCGGAGAGGTGCAAGGCTTAAGCAAGGCCCGCTGAGATAGGAGCTGTGAGGAGTGGAGCACAGCTACTATCTTAGCGGGTCTTGGGCTTAAGGGACTAGGATGCTAACAATCAGGTTCTGAACAATTCTCTGCTGGGTGAGGTAAACAATGGGGTTTACACAAAGTTTTCAGCCCAGACAGAAATTGGGATGGAGCTGCAAAACCGGCGTCGTACGTTGAAGCAGTTTCAAGAAATATTGTTGATTGGGGTGGGGAGGCTGGCAGTATCGGTGCAACTGCTGGCGATACGAGTGGGCAATGATTATCGGGACCTGGACTGGGTTAAGAGAGTGTATTATGACAATTTGACTAACGCACCAATGGATAAGTCTTTAGGGTAATTTATACAGTTTAACCGAGCCACTCCAAATCACTGGATTTGTGTACTAACCGACGCATATCTTCATCCTTTCCCACATTACATTAAAAAATCGGGGGGGGGGGGGGAAGCAGGAAAATCTGATTTGCATTGCAATGAAAGAAACGGAGAGTATTTTTCTTCCTCATCTCTTTTCAAATTACGTGCCTCGCTAGCGCTGCCATGCTCGCTGCAACTAAACATATAACATCAGAAACCGCAACCAAAAAATTTTCCATCTAAACTGAAGAAGTGCCGGCAACGCGAGCAATGCAGCATGGTTTGGAACATTACTTTCCGTTTTTTCGAGGTCAACTTTTCGTGTTACTCTGTGTCTCGGAATATGGCCGTCGCTTCAGCACGGCCGGACCGAACGTTTTACGTGGTTTAAAAACGTTTTTGGAGAACTAAAAACGTGCTTAGAGATATAAAAAATATTTCCCCCATTTTTTAAACATGAAATGGGAAGAGGATGAAGATTTGCGTTGGTAAGTACCAAAATTTAGTGGTTTTTCGTAGTTCGGTTAAACTGTATATATACGAAGCAAGCATTCTGCATTAAAGACTGTCCTTGTGAGGATACACAATACACTAGTCTGAGAAAGAAAGAAAAGACAACTGCCCCGACTGGGA
>JAHWFP010223637.1:0-25443 GCA_023313725.1 Lithobius niger | reverse complement strand
TCTTTCTTGGACTAGTGTATTGTGTATCCTCACAAGGACAGTCTTTAATGCAGACTGCTTGCTTCGTTTACCCTTCACCTTGAGATTTCTTTATTTATGTATAAAGACCGTCATTAGTATTAATTGCACAGCAGAAAGGACGCCCGTACTAGTCCTAGGGTAAACAAAAAAAAACTGCACTTTGTAGGATAACACCATCTCTGGTGTACTCCATTTCCCCACCCATGATAAACTTTTAGTTAGGGGTGTCACTTGAAACCTGTCCAAAAGCAACATGGCAGCCATTTTGTTTTGAAATATCCGCTACACAACACAAAAATTCAAAATCGTACTAATGTATGTAAGTTTGGTGTCAGCTGCTAGGTTTTAAGTGTGCCGAATTTTAAAAATGCTATAAATAATTGACAGGACTCCACACGATGAGACATCCAAAATAGCGGCCAAAATAGTGGCAAAATTCAAGTGTTTTTCATAATTTTAAAATATACTTATTGAACAGGGGAAGACTCCTCAAAAACGTGAGTTCGTTTGCAATGCTAGTATCTAGCAAACACCAGGTCATACCTGTAAGTGCAGTGTAGCGTGTTGCGACCGTTTCTTTATGCTGTACCACTGGTTTTTCGTTCAATTCACCGAAAGTTACATCTTCAAAGTGATGCGGTAGCACTTTTAATTAAGATAAATAGATGTAACTCAGCTGGCGATGCATATTTTCCATCGTGGAATGATTTGCTGTAATTAGGAGCTAAGCTGCGGCAGCTTATTTACGTTGTAGTGATGTGCATTTTACCACTAGTTACATTTTAAACTGCTACACTAGTCGTTATAATTAAGGGGGAAATGTAAGTAAGCTTAGATGAAAGATCAAGAAGTATATTTTGGAACAAGGGCAATTAAAACGATTTAATGTAATTAAGAGCCAAGTTACGGCAGTTTATCTACACTGTAAAGTGTTGTATTTTTTGCGTGTTTACCACAAATTATATCTTTAAACGGCTGCAGGAGCCGTTCTAATTAAGACAAATAGATGTAATTAGGCGCATATGAAAGATGGAGAAGTATAGTTTGGAACAACGGTAATTAAAACGATTTATTGTAATTAGGAGTTAGGCTACGACAGTTTATCTACACTGTAGTGGTGTGCTTTTTTGTTTCTATTTACCACAAGTTACATCTTTAAACTGCTGCTGTAGCCGTTATAATTAAGATAAATGGATGAAATTAGGCTTAAATGAAAGAAGGCAATAAACTGTGTGCCATCATGTAAAATAATATACATATAACAATAACACCAATAATTTAAAGTCTCATAACGTCGGAAAAGTACAGTCTGCTTAACTGTAAAATGAACTAAAAATTAGATTTGTACAGCAAATAGTTCCACCTCTAATGTAGTACAAAAAAATAAGAGGAACAAGAAGAATTCAAAAGCTACTTTCAAGGTGTTAGCTATGGGTTGATAGAACTTTGGCAATATAATTATTGGTTTTTATATTTACAAACACTGTTGGATTTTAATAAGCATCAAACTTTAACTTGGGAGGCTCAGCTTAAATCTTAGCCTGTACTAATAAAAAAAACGAAATGGTGATCGATTTTCAGTAAACTTTAAATTAATGCAAAGAAACAAATCACTCTAAATAATGTAACGGTAAGTCAAAAAAAAAACACTACAGGATTGACAGAACTCTGGCAATATAATAATCAATTTTAATATTTCCAAACATGACTGGGATTTTATTAAGCATCAAATTTTAACATGGAAGGTTCAGGTTAAGCATTAACCTCTAATAAAAGAATAAAATGCTAATCGATTGGCAGTCATCTTTACATTAATGCATAGAAAAGACTCACTTTAAAATAAGGTAAAGATAAGTCGAACATAAACCATCAGTGAAAGTCATAAACAGTAAATAACGTAATATTGTAAGCCACCTTTATGCACTTAACGTTTCCTTCAAGCCAGCTTGAAGGCCCAGCTTCGACCTAGCAAACCAGCCCACCACCAGTTCGCTGCATTCCTCCTTTATCATCATGGCCATATCAGCAAAGGCGGTGTGGCAGTGATCTGTTGGTGGAATGGTTAGCAGTGCCAGAGCAAGGCTTTTTAGCGCCCTCTTTATCGCTATTATACAGCAGAGTGCAACCTCCCCTCCCCCTCCCACTCGTCTCTTTCCAAAAATGAATCCATCACGCTGCCACGGAGAAAATGCCAACTCACTGAAAATACACGAATCTGACAAGAAGGGGCGAGTTAAGTAGGTGTGAGACAAAAATATTTATCTACATTTGAAGGATTACACTTTTGTTTACGTTATGATAGAGGCGCTCTCTGACTGGCAAGAAAACTACATGCAATATGAACATGAATTTGGCTACAAATATTTAATTTTCGGTCCGGAATTTGGGTCTTGTTCAAAATTTTAAAAAATGTTAAAACATTAAAATGATGATTATCCAACATGATGGCTGTGTGAAGTCCACGATTTGTGGCAGCTTCTACTTTTTTAAGTGTTTTCACATTTTTATTGTGAACAAGTCCCCAATTACCGGGCCGAAAATCAGGTATTTGCTGCATATTCATTTTCTCGTGAGTTTTCATGCCAGCGAGAGAGTCTCTGTCATAAACAACAGCTGCAATTCACAAATTAATTTTTCAAGACCAATCGTATTAGGCCATAGGCTTCGCCAAAAGTGCATTCATTAAAGTTCAACTTTTTTTTCAGACGAGGCAGCATTTTCGACACCCTTTCCCCTTTTGGCGCCCGGGGCGGCCGCCCCCTTCGTCCCCTTCTTGCTCCGGCACTGATGGTCAGCAAGTTAGTTCATATGTATGATTTTCTTTTCTCAGTGGTCGTGTGGCCACATTGGTAAAGGTGGTATGGAAGTGAAACGGAAGTACTGTACATAAAGATGGCTTACTCTACTACGTTAATTCTGGTCTATGATTTTGCAGGTGGCTTATTTCCGACTTAACGTTACATTAATATGAAGCAAATAATTAAGTTGAATTCACGTATGGCAGACAAGGTATGACATTCACAGGAGGAACTAAAGTTACTATAATTAGCAAGAAATAAGTTAATCTTCAACAATATGTGTAACGATGTCGTAAAACTTTCAGTGTAGTGTTCCAGATTATGACTATTCCAATGTGACTATTCCATGGCTACAACCATGTTGTCAATGCAAAATGCAACATTTGATACATACATATTTTATTTGTGTTAGTAGAATTAGTTAAATTGCTAAGACTGTAAAAATATTGTATTTGAGTAAAGTCGTGCAACAAAAACTAGTGCTTAACACTAAAATAACGTATCAGCAATCAATACAGTCACCCTGTGGGTGTTAGCAAAATACACTGACAAACAATAAAAAAAATCAGCTAAGTGAGTTGAGGAATAAACTTATTCAATTTTCTACAGTTTTGCAAAAATTGAATTTAGGCCAATCCAGGTGTTATTATTAGAGACTTGCCTCGGTTTGCCGTCTTCCTACGCATTGTTAAATAAAAGAAATGGAACATATCCAATAAAGATAAAAGGGACACACCTACAATGGCGCTAATGTTGCCGCCAACTTCACTTATCAACTTTTCTACACTGTATGTGAATACAGCATGTAAATGTTCAATACGAGTATTAACAAAAGTGAATATTATTGCATTCATAGGATAGTTTACATGAAGACTCATTGTTCGAGTATCATACACGAAATCTGCCTTACTAGACGGGCAATTGCAATCATGCTCATAGTTTGTTGCCATGAATGCATGCAAGTAGATGATCTCAGTAGACCTTGCTTCATCTGTTGTGTTACACGGACGAAGGTGTTCGTCAGGTATGTATGGCATTCTGCAGGAAAAAAAGACTTTATTTTAATGACGCACTTTGTAATGTTTTTGTTTGTTTTTGTGACAACGTTAGCACGAGTTCCATGTATGTATTTTGTTTCACGTTTATGCCAATAGATCCTACCCTGCCCACATCGAGCATTTTAAGCACGAGGACTTGCAACAGAATAATGGAGCAAAACGATAACATTGTAACAAAACTATACTTTAGCCTTTTTATAAACGGGCGTGGAGGGAAGTCAGAAAGTTTTACAAAGCTTTTCATACAGACGGAATAGGCTCTGCTCCACATCTTATTCGGAAACCAAATAACCAGTGAGCTGTGAGATGTGAGGTGCTAACATTATCTTCAGCAGGGTCCATAAAGGTACCCTCTATAATGTTTAGCATTACACGGCTATAAAGATATGAAAATGAATATTACGAATTGCCTGTCTTCGTAACCACATTATCTGCTCTAGTACAACAGAATACAAGGAAAAGACTGAAATTAATCAGCAATGAACACAGCATGAAGTTAACAATTCAGCTTCCTGACTGCCTTGTGTAGGATGTGTTTTATGTGTTTACAAGTGCTTTCCAAACTTGCCAACTTTCAAGTGGTTAACAAATACAGAGTAGTTAGAAACGCGTGTGGTTAAACACGCTCTCGGGCTGCACATTAGATAATGCACAGCGTTAAGTGATGTCACTTCTGGTTCGACTGCACAGATTCATTACGTCACCTCCAGTCTAAGAAGGTAAGGAGACCAATCAGAAACCGGAACTTACGTCACGTGACCTCTGACACCATAGACATATGCCATTTTACATCACGTGATCTCTAACGTCATAAACACAAGGACCTTGTAATATAACAGGCGCCATTTCATGTCACGTGACATCTGACGCAGTTTCAAGTCGTAATGACACTTTCATTTTCGATTCTCAGCCGCTATTCACAGCTCTGCAGTCCTATAATGGACCCAACCAAGGTCGAGTGGAACGATAGCAGATAGGAAGGTTGGTCATTCACCAGCTCATTTAGTGACGTCACTGGAAGCTCGCACGCTGGAGCCTTTCTAGGTTTGACTTGTACTTGTTCTTGAAAACTCCTTGAGCTGCATTGTGACGTCAGTGAAGGTAGCAAAATCAACAGCCAATGGAAAAACAATATTAAAAAGCCTTGCTATAAACCCCCCTGTGGTCCCAACTCACAAACTATTTTGGATTAAACCAGTTTCGCTGTTTGGACCAAAAGACACAATGCTTAACTTTTCATCTTGATAGTGTATCACAAGCATAATTCACAGTATTTCTGAATGGTGAACAGGCGTGAATAAAATAGTTTGGTCATAGAACTAAACTGATTTCATTGATTTAAAATCGATTTTATGTGTAAATTTTTAGAAATCCTGGCTCTCTTTCACTCTAGGTTTCTTTTTAAACAGTTTTTTTTCAGCTCCTATACAACATAATTAGTTACATATACGCTTAATTTACATCAATGTAATTATACCTACCGACATTTTAGTCCTTTTGTCATCTTGTTGGTTACGCAGTTTGTTCTGCAATGAAAGGCACGATCACTCCACACACGATTATGGCGAACCTAGTTGAGAGAATACAAATTACACTCTTCATTCTTATGCATACAGTCACAGATTTCATCCACTCATTTTTTTCGTAAAATACATACCTTTAAAGAGAACTTTATGTGTGATATAGCAAAATCGGGAACATCTTCATGCCTGGTAGGATTGATGACATCATGCGGTTCTGTTATAATCACCTATAAAAGAAAATTACGTACTTCAGAAGGGTGCATGCTAGTGCTCATAGCCCCATACCGTGTCATGAAACTTGACTATTTCCACATGGGCTTTTTCAACACGCCCGGTTTCACATCTTAACCCATAACCGCCTGAAAAAACTTTCAGACCCTTTTTACTCGGATCGGTTCCCGGATTCGAACCGGCATTCTCTTGGTTTGGAGATGTCAACGCTGACCACTGGGCTGTGACTGCCCGCTTTGCTCGGGGTCCCCTCACAAAGCTCGCTCTGGGACTTACTTTTTCGCTGTCATACGTTGAAGGCGTACGTTCGTATCTAGGCGGTTATGGGTTAGCTTGAGGGTTGAGAAAATACTTGATTCCAACCATTAGCTTGAGGGTTGAGAAAATACTTGATTCCCACGGATTCGAACCGGCATTCTCTTGGTTTGGAGCCGACGACGCTGACCACTGGGCTGTGACTGCCCGCTTTGCTTGGGGTCCCCGGGGACCCCTCACAAAGCTCGCGCTGGGACTTACTTTTTCGCTGTCATACGTTGAAGGCGTACGTTCGTATCTAGGTGGTTATGGGTTAACTGGAACTGACCTGGCCCCCTCCCTCCAAAATACTTTGGCTCTTGACCGGAATTTTGTTCCTATACCTAATTTAAAAGTTATTGGTCCTAAATTTATTGCTTCTCTGGATTAAAGCACCACCTAGGTGCCCACACTGATATAAAATTCGTATATTGGAGCTTTGGAATCAGACAATGCTATTAACTTCTCCCAGGACCAAGCCTCCGAATTTCACAAATTAACGGAAAAAAACCCATATTAGAATTTTACGATCTGATAAAAGTAACTCAACTGCCATGTTCCTGGAAAACGACATTCATACACATGTCCAACAAGAGCTTGGTAACACTGATCTTTATACCAAACTTGACCACAAGCTCAAACGGCTTTTCAAACCAGGCAAACTTGAACAGAATGTTTTGCATGCCTACAAACAGCAGCACTATCTACCCCTTTTCGTTTTTCCGAAAATTAAAACTCGTAAAGATGGAAACCTATATAGATGTAAAAATTAAGCCCCAAGCCTGGCACATGTTAAAATAGTGGTTCCACCCCTAAAAAAATAATGGAAATGTAAACATATACTGTTATGTTCCAAATTCACAGCATGTTATTAAAGACTTCACGAGGGCTATCATTCCCTTTTTTAAATCTGGACCTCTTTCGATGTTAGGGCCATGTTACCCTCATTAGACCAAACTCTGATCATCGAAACTATTAAAAATAAACTCCTTGCCCTCAGCTCACTTGGTTCACTTAAATGGAATATTTCGGAGTTTATTGAAGCTATCGAAATCATTTTCAGCACTAGGCCTACTTTTCTGCAGTGCACTCCAGCAAATGGGAAGCTGCACTTCACCGTACTTGTGTGACATTGTTATGAATGAAATTAGTAATGTTATTGTCACCAATTTCAACCTAATTTTGTACTATAAGAGGTTTGTTGATGACTCTTTGCCAATTTGCACCTACTGACATTCGAACTGATATTTAAAAATGTTTTAACAGCAATCATCCCCATTACAATTTTCAAGTGAAGCACCGAGATGGACAACTAAGGTCGTTGCATTTCCAGGCTTTACATTATTTACGAACTACTACAATAAAGTCGAAACAATTCTCTTCTGCAAACCATCTCAAACAAAAAGGGCTATTATTTACATTACTTACTTACTTACATTTAATTACTTACTGGCTGAGGTTCACAGTGAATTATGAAGTATCTATGCTCAAACAACCAATAAACCTTTATTAATTAAAGAACTCAAATGTATTTTCCACACGTTCCATTGCATGGTCTTCCCATTAGTAACTATCTGTCGTCCATTAACTTTAAATGGCTCATTGACCCAAAAAAAATACCAACACAGGGATCTAGCGTCTAGTGGCTCCTTATATTAGATGGATTACCGAGTAACCAGTTCTTTAAAAAAATCTTTTCTAGATAAAATCAGACTGGCAGCAAAAATTCTAACGCCCTTCATGACCAACTTTAGCGCCCTCCTCCCCCTAACAAATTGTCTATTCCTGCAAACTTAATGAAAGATACCATTTGTATCATACCCTGCAACCAACCAACCAGGGCTCACTGTCACCTATGCAGAGAAACAGAAAATTGCCAAGCGTCTTTCTTCCCACAAAGCCAATTTAAAAAAGTTGAAAATTCATTGGAACAGCATTTTGAAATACTGGACAGGAACCTAATATCCTGGGACCCACATTTCTGTTTCAATTCCCACGCACGAAAACACGTATTAACTTGGAAATTGTCTGTATTCACTGGAATCCACCAACGTGTTTTCATAGGTGGGATTTGAAACAGACATTTAGGTCTCAGAATATTAAGTTCCAGCCCCGTTTTTTTGTACTGCGTATCAATAATTTTTTTTATTCTCATAATATAAAATAGGAGACCTGGGAATAAAGACACTTGGTAATTTCATATCCACCTGTTCAGAACTATCCAGTACCAATAACCAATCCCTCCAACATTACATCCAGTTATGCAAAACAGCATACATAAAAAAGTTTCCAACTATCAAAATAGACGAACCTATAATATAAACAACTGCCTTCCAACCTTTCTTCACTTACCTGGTGTACCTAAGATGAGTATTGGTCTGACAAACACATTTTGTTGAATTGTGTCATCTTACTTTTACCAACCCAAACCTTTACGTCCCTGCTTTTACTTGGTTGTAGTGTAATGAAGCCTTACATCGTTAGTACTGTAAATGAATGAAATGTGCTTTCTTATGTAATGAATTGTTGTGGTTAGGGTTTGATGTGACTGTGTTCACCATAACTTCTTAGATTTTTTCCATTTGAAAGTGAAAATGTTGTGATCGTTCCTTTTTAATTCCTAGAAAATTAAAATTTCCGTTTGACGTTTTATTCCTCATTATGATGTTTAGCCTTTCTCCTGCCAGGAGGTAAGTATTTTAGGATAGAAAAAACTAATTTTTATCAGTAATAATATAACACGAGCGTAGTTTTTATCGATAAATTTTCTCAACCAAGAGTTACATTCCAAAGCTGAAGAAATACCGAGCGCTTGTGCGAGGTGTTTTTATCAGCTTCGGAATATAACGAGTGGTTGAGAAAATTTATCGAAATTTAAACTAAGCTCGAGTTATATTTGAAACAAGGATATAATATCGCCTCCCGTAAACATCAACTTTAAAATAAAAATTCAACTTGCATATCACGGCCTAATTGTATTGCAGTGGTTTCATGCTTAAATTTACAATTCCTGTTTGCACGAAATGATGAAAGCGTACAAATTGTTGCCACATGCACTCACTGGTTCGTTTAGTATCTGTAGTAATGCTATTTTCTACTGTCGTCACCATGAATACCGCAGTTTTGCTTCCCCAACAATCTATCACAAACTTAACCGAAACCGAAAGTAACTCGCCGTGAAAGCAGACAACTGCCAGAGCACTTCAAGGAAAGTAAATACGTGTTTTATTTTTAATCAAAGTGTTGTTAAAGGGATATACTTCCCAGCGCCATTTTTCGTGATCCTCCACATCAAGTACGGCCCCAAAGGTCTATTTACTTACCGGTAGTGTTTCCCTTGCTAAAAAGCCGTTTTAAAATGTGGCGTCTAGGAGATTTTCTGTTGACTATTGTTAATTATATTTAAGAATGATCCGTCACTAAATGATGCATTGCATGTGTACAATAATCATGACGTTTCATCTCTGTGTGTACATCTACTAATTTTCTAATAATTACCATGAGGTCTAAAATCTAATAGACTAATGCGATAAAAATTAAAATTAATTATTCCAATAGATCGCCAAAGCAAAATTATAAGACACTAGCCTAGAAAATTATAAATTGTGAATATAAAATACGAGAATCATTTCGGTTTGTGACGACACAATCGTTGACTTGATTCTGTCTCGTGTACTATTCACAAAGCCAACCGAGACAGCAGCTATGCGAGGAACGTAGCTACCACCCCAGCCGACCTTGGCACTGTAATTGCTCAGATGACGATCTGCACGTAGCTGTAATTTGGCATGCAGTATGTTATAAGGTAGGCCGGGTGTCCCTTTAATAGATTTAAATAGAATATTCTCTAATAATACTAAGTTTTACGACAATTGTTATTAATTTATTTTCCACTATGTCCGATATTCAAGTACGGTATGTATATTATTACGGTACTGGAGTTCCCTGGATCGCCAAGCTTCTCATGGCGGCGGTAGGTCTAACCAGAACAGCTTCTAACACACTTCGGCAAAAAGCTGATTTCTGTTACTATGGCAACCAAAGATTAAACGTATATCACTGAGACTTTAAATAATGTGTCACTTGACTATCAGGTACGTCGTATGCGTTTAGAAATTGGTTTCGACCTACCAAATGTAGTTCTTTCATACTTTATGCGGCGTAAGCCAAGATTTAAAACTAGTCGAACGGGGGGTAATTCAAGATGGAGGGATGAGGCTGACAATTTAATCTGATAAAATACCGTGTGGTCGTTTGATCAGCGTTAAGGAGGTGTGATTGCCTGGTGGCTGCGTATATTGGCTCCCCATTGGTTAATTGTTGTTATAAAATTATGAAGGCATATTCTCAGTGTTTAAATTTACACTTCTTACTATCTGCAAATTGCTAACCTTCATTATCATCTGACTTTGTCCCATTGATCTTAAATTGTTTTCAGTCACGAACTCGGCTAAAGTATTATTAGATCTTTACCTTGTTTTGCATGTTTTTGTTTGTTCTTAAATGTTTCAACAAAGATTATTAAATATTTCATAGAGAAAATACTCACGTATTATTATTAGTGGGGTTTTCATTTCTAGGAAAATTCATTTTATTTATGTTCGTAGCAGTTTAATTGAACGTTGCACATTACAAATCAAGTCATTGTTCATTGTTCATTTAGTTCTGCGTGATATTTGAAATATGACTTTTTTCTCCTGTGTGAAAATGAAATCGAAGCACTTCGATTTCACTGTGTGTTGCATGGAAGTTTGTGAAGCACTAAATTATTTTGCAGTCATCATATTGTCCAGATGGGGATTTTGTTTTCCAATGCGACAACACTTCCCCTTGCGTTATCACTCTCTTGCTTGCGTTGCTGGGTTAGTGACCGATCCGGCTACCTGCAGCAACATGTTCCTTGAAGGACTTCTCACCATTCGAAGCACTTGTGTCACGTAAGTGGTGAGAAATGAACGTATTACGGTGATTCCAAGAGCAAGCAGCTACGACTTCGTTTAGTGGAATTCTGAACCATACACCCAAGAGGCTGCCAAGCCACAAAGTTCATGACACGTATTCCAATTAGAAGAAATAGGTGGTTGAGGCCTAGGTCATATGCTCTTTTGATCACCTCGCAGGTCCATTTTCCTAATTTAGCAGGAGTCATGGGAAGTGTTTTGATGCTGCCCGTGCAGATCGGATCTATCTTTAGGAAGAGTGAAGTAGGCAGTACTTGTCTTTCTCCTGAAGAAGGCTTAGTGATCAGAGTCGATCTCCTTTTCAGGCAGTGGCGTAGTGCACGGATTGGGCATTGTGACTTTTCAGTCCTTTCAGGTTCCACAATTGGTCCTAGGGCTTTGATAACAACGGGTTTAGGGGCCACATTTGACTTCAGATTTTTGGCTCTGAATTCAGCTGAGGACCAATCTCTTGCAAATCTCATGTCATCATCTTCTATAGAAAATGCAGCCAGATCACTTTTGTCTGGCTGCAGAGGTAAGAGCTACCAGAAAAACAGTCTTTGTGAGAGGTGTAGCAGAGAGGCAAAATGGAAAGGCTCATTTTGGAGACTTGTTAAGACCGAAGGAAGGTTCCAATTTCGGAAAGAGTTGTTTAGTTTGGGGTCTAGAGTTTCCAAAGGCCAAAATAAGACGAGAGACGATTTTGCTGTCAATGGCGCTCTCTTCCCCATGCAGGAGAGAACTGAATTAATGATTGAATGATAGCATTTGATGGCTGAGGGAGAAAGGCCCTTAGAGAAAAGGTGTCCCAAGAATGACGACAGTGTTGTGTCAGTAGAATTAGTTGGATTGAACGTGTTTGTTTTACGGCAGTAAAACCAAATTTTCCAATCTCGTAGTTGCGAATAGCGGATTCTCGGTGGCAACGAAGGAGCCTTTCGATAACTTCAGTTGAGAAGCCATGAGAAAGAAGATTAGTTGTTAGAGTTTTCACCAGTGAATATGAAGAACATCTGGGCACGGATGGGTCATCCTTCCTTTATGTTGGGCTAGAATGAACGCTGACACTAGTAGAGAGATTGGACTCTCCTTCTTCATCTCCATCAGATCAATATACCAAGGGGCCGCTGGCCAAAGAGGTGCGATCAGATTAATTCTCCCTGGGATTGTTGAGCGTAGCTTGAAGCAGGGAGAATGGGGGAGATGCACATGGATATCGTCAGGGTGTCGGTTGCCCAGGCTTTCGAGTTGCCCAACACAATTCGGAAGTTGGTTGTTGAATATAGTGGCGAAAAGGTCTACAATTGGCTTCCCCCACTTCAGAAAAAATCCTTGACATATCCTAGGATCCAGTTTCCATTTTGTTGTTGGGACCTGATGTTGCCAGGACAGTTCGTCCGCTAGGACATCTGCGAAATGTCTGGGTTGTATCCTCAGATTTAGAAATTCGTAAGTCTCGAATAGCTTTGTGGTTTCTTCCATCATCGCAGCTTAATGCGTTCCTCCTTCTGGTTTGACATAAGAGACTGTTGTAGTGTACTCTGTGATCATAGTTAGTATTTCCCTGAAGAATGGTCTCCCAGTTCAAGATGGAAAGGTGGATTGTTCTTAATTCAAGGACGTTGATGTGCAGTTTTCTCGTCTTTGGTCCATTTTCATGACTACTGTATGCCTTCGAAATGAGCTCCCCAGCCTTCTTTTGAAGCATGTGTAGACAGGAGGTTGTTTGGTCGAGAGCTTGTTGGATTCGTCCACCACTGAAGATTTTCTACTGCAAGGTTGGTGAGTGAAATGATGTCTTCCCATGATGTTGAAAGGTTCAATTCCATGTTGCAGAACCAGTGCAGCTCTTTTGTCTTCCATTGGCCTTGGGGAACCTGTTTTAGACAGGAGTCGATCTGTCCAATGTAAGATGCTAGATCCTGGGCTGAAGTTTTGCAAGCTGAAGTAGATTTCCATGGTTTCGCGAAAGTTTCTCTGTCCTTTCCTTGGACGGCTAAACCGATAAAGTTTTCGTATTAAAACGGGCTCCCAGAAAGACGAACTCCCTTGAAGGGGTGATTGAGACTTGAGAATGTTGACACCGAGGCATTGCAATTAATACCTATCTACCATCAATTAATTCCCACGTCCTATAGACATTAGGGCCTTTATAACCTCCTGGGTTTACTCACCTTTACCGTTGGCTCACACTCGCTTGCTTTCACCATACGCATAACTAAAAAATCGTTGAACGTTTCTGCGTGAAAAACTGGACCTGCACAAAGAATATATTTACATATTTTAATTAATATTGCATCATACTCAGTGGAATATTAAATAATAAGACAAACAAGCCTACAACAGACACCAAATAGTAAAGGCTTATCTTTCTGGTATGTAATAGAGTTGGTGTGATAAATCTTTTACTCGCTACTGAAACGATAGGTCAGAATGAAATTGGATCGAGAACATGAGATTCAGGGTCAAGGTATAGAATTGGCAGAATTTTGGTGATATTTATACGAAACCAGTATGCGCTAAGTTGTTACATCGTTATACTGCACAAAAAGAGAACTTTTCAGATTTGTATTCAGAACTGAATTAATGGACATTATTCTGTTTATGCTAAATTTGTCAGGGGAAAAAGAATGAAGAAAGAACTGCTTTAAATAGCCACCATGGGGCCTACAGACTAGACCATACGACTCACAGGGCATGAAAAAACGGTAGACAGCATTCAATTTTCAACACGTATACAAATATCGTGTCTTGATCACCTAAACAAGACGAACACTACATGAGAATGAACCTACATCAATCAGGTACACCCATAACAATAAATACTTACAATAGAAATCTAAAATTGTTAAGGAAACCCTAGTATTAGGAGGAGACCTACTGTCGTTCACACAAATCAACCATCATGTCGCCTCCCCAGATAAATTATATGCAGTTTACAGGAACGTTATCAAAGGCATACTTCCACACTTTCATGGTTGGAAAATTTCAGATTATGTCCATACACCTCTCATTGTTTGCTGAAGTTATATATGCCTCCAAAGTCACACGAATCATCTTAATAGGTTCCTTTCATATTATTTAGATGTTGCTAACTAGTATGGTATAATCCTTGTCACTGTGATGTTTGGCTACATCATGCCTAGTGTCGTTTTTAGAAATAGCGATCTTTTGATCATTGTTACGAAGCCACATGCCCGTTTGCATGCATGTGCAATGACAATTTCCTTGCATGTGACACATTTGATCATGTAAACCAAACCTGGATTCAATATGAATTTCTATACACTCACCCTGAAAATTTTTGATTTGATCCGCTATAGTTTTAATACCTAACCAAATTTGATAATAACAGTTTTTCAGTTTTTCATTTAGCAGTAGTTATTATTCAACACAACGTTTATCAGAATAACTAAGATATTTATAGGATAGAAAATAATGTATTATTATAATTATTATTCGTATGCAGATGATATCATTATTGTATCTACTAATTACTCGTGCAGTAAAATGATGGAGAATTTGCAAAAAGATTTTAATACGGTTAACGAATGGTTGTACAATAATGTTTTGTTTTTAAGTAAGAAAAATATATATTTTTTTACAAATTAACACATCACATATGATAAATGAAACTGGTGATATTTATAGGGATCATACAGAAAAACTACGTAAATTACTGACCAAATATTTACGAATGTGGATTGATAAGCATTGGCAATTTGAAAAACATAGCGAGAAATAGATGAGTAAATTAGAAGGATAATACCTTTATTATACAGGGTGTCCCAAAAGTCCCGCAAAAGACGTTGTGGGTGTAATCCAATCAAATTGAACGAAGCATTTTGCTGCCACCTACGTCTCTTTACGACGTCTTTAACTTGAGTAACAAATGGATGCAGAATAAAAATCCTAATGTTTGACTGGCCGCTATTTTGGATGGGCTCATCATAGGAAAGCTATCATTGCGGCACTTTACTCACCTAATGAAGACCTTTCAAATAATTTATTTTTTTACTCCCCATTCCACTGAACATTTCTGAGGGCATGCAAAATCCCGGTAGTTCAGAAAGGTTAATCCTTTAACCAAACCTATAATACCCGAGTTTCACTATCTTCCTTTAACCCCTTCAAAAGTTGTGAGGCTGTTCTGGGACTTTTGGGACACCCTGTAGAAAATTCGAACAATTTGATTCGAAATTCGAAAAAATACAGGTTTGACTTTTGGATAATGTCAGAGATCAGTTATGGGTGTAGTATATACGAATCGGCAACAGAAGGTTTTATTGAACGTATGCAAAACGTGTAAAATAAGGCTATAAAAGCTCTTTTTAACATTAACAATACACACACAAAAGTGTTTGGAAAATTAAATCATATGCATAACATTAAGTAAGAGATATCCGTGAGAGATTGACAGTTACTGGCAATATTTCTCATTTGCGAGAATGGAGCAGGCCAATGTTGAAGGGATAGGGGAGAATTTTCCCTATACCCGAGACATGACTGCTCCGTTTCGAGCATGAGCTATTATCGCCGGTAACCATCGATCTCTCACGGATTTGCGTTTTAATGGTAAGCTGTGACGTCAAGCTAACTTAGTACCTTATTTGAGTTTAAAAAAATGTTTATTTGTAAATTTTGTTTGTGAATCATAATGAATTTAAGAACGTTTACATACGACTGATATGTGAATTCCTGAACGGAAACTTCCAGGTGAGAAACATCTTGTGTATGAAAGTCACAGCTAAGGGAGAGAAGTCTCTTTACCCAATCCCAATCACCAACCTTTGTATTTAAGGTCAAACCGTATTATTTCTACTTTAATAGTTTCAATAAGACAAAAGTACAAAATAAGCTATTTGCTTGAGTCTCGTATGTTTTTCGGTGTATTGAAAGTGTCAGTATCCTAGTTTTCATAACGTCGGGATAAAGGCTTTTTCGGTATTGATACCGTGAAAAATGTCGCCAGTCACAAATGTGCCTGTTTAAGCTGGTTTGTGTAGGTGCGCTGGCTGAATTTGTTTTGTATAGTTATAAAAAGTCGGTCATTATGTCACGTGGTGTATTATGGGTTCTGTGGACCCCTCCATAAAAGTGTTAGGGTCATCAAAAAAGTGTGGGTTATCAAAAAAGAGGGGGTTATCAAAATTAACCCATGGTGAGGTGTGTGGGTTTTCAGATTAATCGTATATAACGACTGCACTTTTAGCATGGAGATGTGTTATCGTGACGTCATCACCGAGCAATAAGCAGTTAATAGACTACCAGTGCACTACACAGAATTATAACATAAAGGTTTTTAAAAATTATGTTATGAAGGAGACCAGATCAGTTATACATTGGCTTAAAACTCCTTTATGGAGAAACTCGTATGGAAAAAGATGCCAAGATTATAATTTTAATGCCATTCATTTTTTAATTAAAATACCAACACGGTTAAAAAATCTGAACGGTGTTAACTGCATGAAGTCAATAGTTAAACTGGTTGCTGGATTCTTAATAAACTGGTATTTTAATGACATTTACATTGGTTGCCAAATTTTGCAAAATAATAGGCGAATTTGGTTGTAATTTTGTTTCTATGACCCTTTTTGAATTATTTACATGGTGGTGCAAAAGTATGGAGAAGCCTACTGCCATTCCAAATCTAATTAGAGAAGAACAACGAAAATGTAAATGTAAATACTATTGGTCAGAGGAAATGTATAATGATGCTAGTGTAAATGACCTAGGAATGGTCCCTCAAGGTAATCAATATTTGAACTACACGTTGTGGAAAAGTGGTGTAAATTGGAAAGTTGTGGAGAACTGTAGGCCAATGCCATAGCAAAAAAAAAAACAGAATGACAATCGGACCATTCGGGTACTACTAAACTTACCCAACCTAATAAAGAACTATTCTGTTTAATGATGAAAGGTTCCCCAATTCACTTCGCGATTCTTCTGCCATGGTATAAAATAAATTTTCTTTTTCTGTTTCTTTATCATATCACAGAAAAAGTGCATTTTGCAGGCAACAAAACTGCACTCGATTTTAGCTACATACCTAATAAAAATTATTTTAACTTTGAATACACTCGTGAAAACTTCTACAATTAAAAATATAAATGAATCTAATGAGACAAGCAAAAAAGCTCTGTCGTAGCATCTGGGGTGTTCACCCAGAAGAAACAAATTCCCCTGTCAATATGTGGCCAGGCAATGAACCCCATTCATCCGATTGCATACCGGCTACTCTTACCCTTGAGCTACCTCCAATACTTGTTCCTGACCCTGGATGCTACGCTAGGAGCATGTTTGCTTTTCTCTCTAACTCCTGCTTGATTTCTATTCATGAATCGAATGAGTTAAAGTGTTAAGAAAAAACTGGTCTTTGTTTATTGCGAACAACTTCCACCACCTCTTGTGAATACAAAAAAGATTACAGTGGTACCTTTTGTGCATTACTAACTTTATTTATTACTTTTACTATATCGTCTCTTAAAAATTCATCGTTAAGACTTTTGTTTATATTTAGGAATGCTCTTCATTATTAAATGTGTGAACCTTCTGTTCACTTACATATTGAGGAAATCTTTTAATTCTGTAACAACATCATGAAACAGACCTAGGAGTATAAATTTGCTGAGATAAGTAAAATACCTGTTCTGTAGGTCAAGCAAGTTCCGAAATGTAGTGGCATACTTTCTACTGTCTGCCCAGGCATCTGAAAAAAAATAAGATCTCTCTTCACCTGTTTATGCATTGTAAATACGTGCACTGGATGTCAACACCGTAAAACAAACATAGGTTAAAAGCACCCAACATGATTCAAATGTAAGCATCATATAGTATTATTATACTGCATAGTAAATGAACAACACTCAATACGAAAATATACTACCAGGGGCAGCATAAATAAATATGTCTTACCGACGTGTATGGCATTCATTCACCTCTGTCATTACCCAATGCTTGGGAGTACTGTTAATAAATTTTGATACAAGTAGTGATATAAATAGCCATTCCCTAGCCATTGCTTGCTCAATTGTATAGCTACTGAGCAATTTGTTTTTCTCTGTGGATGCAAAGCTACACTGATAAACGTAAGCTTTACTTTCAAGAATCGACTGGAAAAATTTGCTTCGGATTCCTTTACTATGCAATGTGCAGCTCCCCTTGATTCTGTCATGGGGTTCAATTTTACTCAAGAATCAATATTTAAATAAATAAATAAATGAAAAGAATCCTTTTTTTTAAACCATAAAAAGTCCGTATTCTAAATGCTAAGGAATCATCAATGAATCTTCTATAAAAGATTCATCGATGACTCCTTAGCACTCTGTCCAACCAGCATTCGTAACGACGTTTTAAAAATTTTAAATAGCTATCATCTTTCCCTACAGTTTACCGTGGAGACACCTGACAATAATAAGATTGCTTTTCTTGGTATTACAACCTTTATGAAAAGCCACAATAAAGTGGAAACTGTCCATTTTCGTAAGCAAACTTTAAATCTACATAGTAGCCGGACTAAAAAACGAGTTACACCGAATTTAGGCCCATTACACCAATAAGCTTGTTTTAACAGAAGATTCAAATACATCTTTCATAAATACCTAAGCAACGGGTTTCCATTTCCCACCATCAGTAAATATTGTAACTGTAACTGGCTCACTCACCACCTTTCGAAAACAGCAACAACAAAAAATCGGGTTTCTAGTTGCCCCTTCCATCAAAGAAATCAATGAAACACTTCGCAAGAAATTATACACTGATGATCTACTCCTTGTTAGTAAAAGTAGTAGCGCTCTTCAGCCTCCCTCCTACCCTCCTAAAGCCAATACTACAATATTACAAAAGACATAATTTATAGCATACCTTGTGCCCATTGCGGATGCACAGCCACCTACGTAGGCCAGAGCAAACAGGAAATCTGTGAACGTCTTAGTTACCATAAAACAAATTTTAAGCTAGAAAACTCAATGGTTTAACATTTTCAAAAAAACACGACATAAACCTGATATTTCTCAAACCAAAATCCAATTTCAAATTTCAAACGCTAAAACAGCTGAAAACTTAGACAGAGTTTGTATTCATTTCACCAAACCACCTGTTCATAATCACTTGATAACTGCAGCCAATCACCTACAGGGCTACATTAAGTTATGCAATGACCCTGGCATCAACACATTTCCACCAATCGAAATGCAGAGCCCCACTGTTTAAAGCATTAACCGACCTCCTTCTGTTATCATTGACCTGCAGACTTGGGTGAATTGGAATCTTGACTGTTGGCACATTCTTTCGAATTGTGCAGACTTTTTATTTAATTTTTTATTTAGTACGATACCTTACATTCCTAAGACCATTAAGAGCTAGAACCAAGACCCATCTGTTCTGCTGTTTGTTTTATTTATTTATTGTGTTTGACATATTTAAACCCTTCATTTGAAAACTGCTCCGATGTAGGAACCGAAACGTCGTAAAATTTCGTCGTTCACCTGGGCTTGATAGCTACTCTGTATATATTTTTTACTTACTAAAGTGCTATTTAAATTTATGCTTTTTGCAATTGCAATGAAATGAGAACTAATGTAGCTTATCGGATGTCTGAAAGATGCACCTAAGGCTTAAAAGGCCCATCTTCTTATGTGGGACATGACGTCACACCTCCTTAACACACAGTACCACTACTATTGCCGAACATCCCAATATGATTAAAGATTATAATTTTTACTTACATAGCCTTGGTCTCCATATTCTGCTGAGATATCAGCTAGTTCCCAAATTTTGTGTGGCTTCAGTGAAAGAGGTGGATCCATTAAATCAAGCAATGTAACGTTGCACCATGAGTCCAGCTTCTTTTTTCTAGCCACCATCTTCCTTCTATTTGTAATTAAAGTGGTATCCCAACACAACGTGACTACTGGGTATTGAACTTTAGCATGAGCTTTGACCTCGAGTAAAGTGGTGGTTGGAAAGCTGAAATAATGCTGTAGTCTGTGGATAACCACATAAGCTGCAAACAGACTGCATACTCCAGCCACCAGAATTCGGCAGATAATTTTCGGTGTGCAGTTTATATTCATCTTCTCGTTTGGTCGTAGCCTTGTGTTTACAACTCGACGATAGACTTTGTAAACAATTTTGAATATCGGGTCGTCATCTTTAAAGCGGGGTTGGTTGTGGTGACGTTTCCTAATAATTAGGGAGTGCAGCAAATGTACAATATCCAATAATGATAAGCCAAAACACAGACCCATATTTCCTCCAACATCAGAGCACAGAGATATTATATCATAAATCAGTCGTTCAGAGGTGACGGTGGCATAATTCTGACGGAAAGAAAACGTCAGATTACTTGCATCTTTCAATATTTCTTCAGGGTCAACAACAACATCAAAGTAAATTTGGTCGCACATGCGATGACAAGGACAGCTTAGGAATCTTAAGTCACCTTGGAAGAACATCGCTCGTGCTTCGTCAAATTCTGATGTTATGTTTTCTCTTAAATGGGAACACGTAGGGAGACCAGTTTCAGAAGGGACGAAGGGAAACCTAAAGTAGGAAAAGGTTACAAATTACAATTAATTTGAAATCCAGTAGTTTTGTAACCAGTACTCCAGTAGTCCAGTAGTAACCAATACATCTGGCGATCCCATCCAAGAAATAGGAAACCGCCTAGATGCCTCCACCCAACAAACCGAAATAACATTGGCTGATGGTGCCAATGTTAGGCACATGGCTTACTTTGGCAGCACGATAGCTAAGGTTTCACGATATTCATCCAAAATTGGCATGATGTTAGTGGCACTGTGAATTCAGGGCAAGCACCTGGCCCTGTGTAAAGAAAATATCTCAAAATAAGCCATCTAGTAGTTACCACAACAGAGGTCGATCATAGGAAGCCAATGCAAATGTGTAGTTACCCGACCAACATGTTCGCAATTCTGTTATTTGGCCAACGTATTTAGTTAATTGCTCCACCAACCTGTCAGTATTCTCAATGGTCCTAAGTATTTCTATACCGCCTCACCACCATATTGCCGTACCTCACATGGCTAACTTATTTCTTTTCTGCCCTACCACAATGATGGCCGTATTTTAATGGGTCGACGCATTACTTTTCATGCCTCACTAAATGCCTTACAGTTTTCTTAAAATACAGTTTTGCAAATAATAATTATTCACTGCGTAAAGTTGGATTGTTTACCAATAAGTAAGAGATGTTGGGCCAACTGCTGCACAAGTGCCAAATGCTACTTTATCGGAAAAATATGGGGGAGGGGGGTGGAGGAGAGAATGAGAAAACGACAAAAAATGGTATTGATATTGCAGGTTCGCCCACTTTAAGCCAATGTTCGGCCCGGAAAAACCATTGCCAACGACTGGAAAACACGTCATACAGGGCTACTGAAAAAAAAAAGTCTACAGCATAGAATGCGTGATGTAAGGCTGCCTGAAATAAAAATCCTTAAAATCTGTGTACCAAGAAAAACTCGTGCAACACATTTCTACAAAGAATTACTTCTTTTGTAGCCATACATTAGAGCAGCAGAAAGCTTTTAACACGATCGATCATGCTGGGCTCATACAAAAATGTGTAAGCGGCTGAGTGGTAAATATGGCAAAATTATAGCAAGCTACCTACATAATCGAAAGGCTTTCACGAAACAAGATGGTTGTTACAGCAGTACTGAGCTCAATAAGTATGGTGTCCCACAGGGCTCGATTCTGGGCACGCTTCCTTTTTCAGTATACATGAATGATATTGTCAATTATGTAAAAAAATATTGCGATATATTCTCTTTTTGCTGATGATATACTGCTAGTTTCTATCGAAGCACGAAAAATATTATGGAACAAAACTTACAGCGAGATTTTGACAATAGCAACTTATGGTTCCTGAAAAATGACGTTGTTGCTATTAGTTCACCACATAGGATTATGGAGAATGAACAACTATTTATTCACAGCGAACGAAGCCAAAAATCTTATAGGTGTTCAACAACGTGTGTTAGTGTTAAAATGTACAAAAGCAAAATACCTAGGTTTAAATATTGACTTATCTTCAAAATTTAAACTGCATATAAATTTGTTATAAAAAAATTAGAAGATTTCATTCCTTGTTTTACAGGTTAAAAGAATGTGTTAAATGAATAAAATAGGAAAATTGTGTTTGATGCCCTGATCACCAGTCATATCTGGTATGGAGTTAACTTTAATGTATTTTTTTCATGGTACCTCTAAAAGACAGACTTCAAAGAACACAATAAACTTATTCAGGTTCTATTTAAGAAAGTAAATTCTGATACCTCGACAACAGACCTGTAGAAAGATTTCAAGATACTTAATGTAACAAAACTAACAAACTATACAATTATTTTAAACAGTTACTTTAAATGTACATTCCTCTCAACACCATTTTTTCGATCCTCCACAGCAAGTACGGCCCCAAAGGTCTATTTACTTCCCGTTAATCAATCCATTGCTAAAAATCCGTCTTAAAATGGGGCGTCTAGGAGATTTTTGTATGGAATATTGGGAAATAATTTAATAGTATCCTACTAATATTTACCTTGCAAAAACCATGCTGTGTCCTCTATGTGTGCATGTACTGATTTTTAATCGTTTACTAATGATTACTATGAGATCAAATATCTCAAAAACTAATTAGGTAAAATTAAATTATTTATGCCAATAGATTGCCGAAGAACAATTATAAAATACTAACCTAACAAATTATAAAGTGTGATGTTAAAATAAGAAAATCTTTCTGGTTTGTGGCGACACAATTTTTGCGATGATGCTGTTTCATCTACTAGCCCCATGGCCAACTGAGATAACAGCTGTGTTCCTGCCTGCGAGGAACCCTGCTATCTTAGTTGGCCTTGTATTACTATACCGAGTCTCGCGAAACGGTGCTACGGTAACATGCGTGGCTTGAGATCTGCGCGTGGCTGTTATAGGACAAAGGTCGAGAAAAATGGCGTTGGGAGGAATGTATAGACCGTAACATAGTGGCCATTACAAAAAACTTAACTGAGGGATGAAACCATTCGACAGGAAATTCCTTTTATAAAAAAAATAGTTGTGGAACAAGATAGATAGATAGATAGATAGATAGATGGATAGATAGATAGATAAGATATTTATTTCCCAAAAAAAGAAAGTAGGAACCATAAGGGTACGGAGTACCACTGACAAAGGCCCCGAAGATATAGATAATAACTACATATTATAACAAAACATCCCAAGGGGATTCGTAAATACATAAAATAATATAAATCACAATGTAAAATAACATCCTGACAATAAGCATGGTTAAAACTGAATTAAAATTAAGTTATGGGAGCATTACCGGCAAAGGTGCAGTTTTGATTTAAAATTTGCTAGGGAATCCGCCATTACAACATCCGCAGGCAGTGAATTCCAGACTGTCACGATCCGGTGAGAGAAGAAGTGCAACCGGCAGTCTAGCCTAACGCTAGATACGGACAGCTTCCATGGGTGGCCTCTAGTGCGATCGCAAGACCACAACTTAAAAATGTATAGGAGTCTATATCATACCCATCGCGCAATATAAAGTAGGTAAGGTATAGATCCGCTTTTAGTCCACGGATCTCAAGTGACTCCAACCTGAAAAACTCAATTGTTCTGCATTAAAGATGTCGAAGTTTTTATATACCAACAATTTTAACCAGCTACCAGCTTAACTTACTTTAACTAGTTTTGGTCAAACTAAGCGAAAAATTAGAGAATGATTTATCAATAAAATATAAGCGCAATTTTATGCTTTTGATGCCGATTTGTATTTCGCTTAAAATTTAGTACTTTCTTATAACACATTTGTTAAGCCATACTACTTTATTATAATAAGTTTGATCAAGAAGAATTCATCTTTATGTGTTGATCATCTCGTCTTGTGCTTTTAAATTTAATTTTAATTTTTTTTATGCATTCATTTTCCCTAATTGTAAAAATGATTTTTAAGTAATGCATTTTATACTTAGATGTAACCCATACAAGTTTCTCTTTGAGACGAGATTAGTTTAAGTTTAGTTAGGCTAAGTTAGCTATCACATGATTAATCAGGTTATAGTCACTTTAACAAGCTCAAGGCCTATAGTTTTCAACAAATTCCCCGTGGCCAGAGCCTTTCAAATCTGGATCCCGTCACTGGGACCAAAAACACAGCCAAAAATAAAAAGAATATTACGTGATAGGTATTGAGAAACCAACCACCAATATACTAGAGAGCAATACAAAATGGCCACACCGTACATATTCGTGTCTGTCATTTTACGAAACGAGCCGAATTCATCGTTGTTGACTAAAGGGGAAATTTTTCATTTCCTTGATGGCCGAAGGAGCTCATCACAATCGAACAACAATGCTTCTGTGAAGGTAACAACGACAGAGTACATCAATGACAACAATAGTTTGGACCATAAGCTATTGGAAATGCACGTAGTTTAAACAATTTAGGGTTACAAGCCAGATATTACCCTCTTTGTTTCAACAATGAGTGGCGAATAAGCTGTTTTCGAAACCGTTCTCGGTTGCAACAATAATCTCTCGGGAGTATTGTCGCAACCTCAAACGCTTTGAAAACTTCATTCACGCCAAAATAGTTTTCAGATGGCGCTCGCAATCACAAGCGGCAGTCGGATTTGCTGCGATAGCATTGTTTTGAGTTACGGATGGATCATTGTTGAAACAAGAGGGTAATATCTATTATGTGTAATGATTTTGTTGTTGAAAGGAATGCCTTTGCTGTCTGATTTACGTTTACACTGGCAATTATTCAGTTGTTGAGAATACAATCAAACTATTGATTGGGCCTTAGGGCTTCGGGCAGATGACCAAGATTGGTTAACGCTCGTTAAACCCTTGAAACCCTTTGAAACTATTGTTGTTCAGAATTATAGAATCAACTACAGTTGTTGCGAACTATATAATCAACTAAAGTCGTAGATTATTCTAGTATTATTATACTTTCAAATCAAATCATTTTTACTTTTTTCCTATTTCATATTAGTACCCTATTTTCGAACCAAACATTGTTTAAAAAAAATCAGCATGTATCCCGTATTAACCTGACATACACACTGCTTAAGAAAGATTAATTTATTCCGAATTACCCATAATAAAAATAATTATTTGACAGAAGGCCCATCATATCCCTTATTATTCATACTTACGGCTATCATTTTTTCCTTTTCATGGTTTAGAACTGTCCTAATAAATCCTTACAGCAACACTTTAGTTGTTATAAGTGTAGTTCTGTTCTAAGTGAAGCAGTAACTAGTTATTGCTACACCTATAGTTCCAATTATAACAATGCAGGTTGACCTACAGCCTGAAATTTCAACTGCGTTGAAAAAGAGTAGCATTTTATTTACAAATACAATAAAATATTTCTTGCTCATGAAATGGTTTACTGAAATAGTCTTCCACTAACCTGCAAGGCAACTCTTTGTATATTTCAAGGATGCATTTTTCCATGCAGTTCTGAAATTGTGAGCTGCTTACACATTGAGAGTTTCGTCTATTAGTAAATTTATACTGAAAGAAAGAATTGTATAAA
>JAHWFP010223636.1:0-15480 GCA_023313725.1 Lithobius niger | reverse complement strand
TGCCTTGTTGATATCCAAGATGGTTACAAAAACAATGGCGGCCGTCGATTAAAGCCGCCCCCTCCAGGAATGCGTAGTCGCTCGTAAAATACTTCCAGGACTCAAGATACGCCGCGCACACAATACGGTACTTAAAATTGAGACGAGTTGGACAATGCAGATGCAGAAAGTAGAAATGGAAATGAAACGATGCAGTTTGTGTACTTCTCGTACTGCGTTTACCGGAGTGTGGCAAGACGCAGTGTCCTAAATGCATCCGACCTCTTAATGAATTTAAAATTTAATTTTTTTTCTTAAAAAGAGCTATCTTTTCAAATTAGAGCTGCATCGATACCACCTTTTGCCGATTCTACCGATATGATAATGAAAATCCTACGTATTTCATAGCAAAATTCCCCACTCCATCCCAATAACAACCTTTGTAGTTGAATAATTTATTTCATACTTTTTTTCATAAAATGATAGCTAAAGAAGCTCTGGCATTTATCAGCTATTGACTTGAAATTATCACCCATTCATCACCACTTAAAAAAATCGGTTAAAATAGTTTATTTGAACGAAATTATCGAAAAAAAAGTTTACCGACCGATATCGACGTTTACCGATACCGATACGAGTGTTGATCACCAGACATGAGTATCGAAAATGACGCACTTTGACGTCCCCCTTGGCCGTGTCGTTAAAACACTGCAACAAGTGCGTCAAAATTACGTAATTTTTCGATACATGATTTTTAACTAATTTTCGATTTAACGGCATGTTCAACTCGCTTCCTGGAAATCTGAGCTCAGTCGGAAAATCTGTTGGTGTGTAAATCAAATATATGGACTGGAAAAATTTTCCAGGAACCCCATAATAGAACAATGACAATAACGCCACATGATATTTTACAATTCTATGCTGGAACCAGCAACTGGCTAGCTCTTCCAGTTATGCGATATACGTTCTTCCAATTATGCGATTTTCCAGGGGTTTTCCAGGAGGGAGGGGTAATCGTCCAACTGGAAAATGGCATAATTGGGAAGAACATGTACAGTATAATGGAAAATTGTCTAATGCGAAATTCTTATGATGGACAATCGTCTAATGTCCCTGTCCGTTGCATTTTACCGCCATGTTGAATAGTTTAGATCTAGTGCGCCTTGCAGCTACCTCAAGCCAGCAATCGCGACAGCCATTATGACTGACATTTAGTGCTTTTGCTCTAGAAGTAGTGCCTACATCTATTCCTTCTGTGAATATGTGATGAGCTCAAACTACGAAGCCTAGAATTCCAATTGCTAATATAGCATAAATTACTCCTTAATATGAATTTGGGATATGGAATCCATATTATAATAATATATAATAAATAAATTCTGCCCTCCAATGGGGCACGGACAACGGAAGGATAACGAGGGCAACCACTTAGACCGTGCCGGAAGTTAAAAGGTACAAGAAACCACAGCATCACTGATATACTCTTTTCAAAAAAACAGACAAGGCCACAACGTTCAACCTCCTCCGGAAGACATCCACCGAAGGTGTGGACACGACCTCGTCAGGCAGGTAGTTCCACGGTGCTACGACCCTGTTGGTGAGGAAATATTTGCGGCAGTCGGAATTACACCGCGAGCCCCTCAGCCTCAAGGAGTGTTCGCGAGTAAAATTCATTTCGTTCAGTCGAAAAATGGTAGATCAATGGGAATCAAACCATGAATTATCTTGTAAGTGAGGATCAGATTCGCTTTTAGGCGTCTCAGCTCTAAAGGCTCCAATCCGAGCACCCTCAACCGGATTCCGGGTGAAAGTTTGGTCAGCCCACTCATCGAACGCGGAAACGACCTCTGAACCGATTCCACTCTGTCAATGTCTTGTAATAACCAAGGTTACCACACCTGGCTCGTGTACTCCAACAAGGGGCGAACGTACACCTTGAAGGCCCAAACCAAAGTATGTCTGTTAGAAGAAATAAAGCATCTTCTAACAATAGCAAGTCTACGGAATGCAGATTTGACAATATGCCCACAGTGTAGTCGACTTAAGATCATGATTGAGAAGGATACCTAGGTCCCGTTGTTGTACGACTGATTTTAACTCAGCAGTATCCATGTAATACTGATGATGGGGGATTATTCTTTCCAATATGAAAGACACAACACTTAGTTTTAGCAAGGGGGAGCTGCCATTGGTTAGACCACCGAGTTACGCCGGAGATTACCTGAGTAACCAGAAAAGAGCAGTCATTTTCAGAAACCACTTCGGTTCCGACGTTCAAGTCGTCCGCACACTTAAACTTTGGCTTATCTGGAGTAGAATTGTAGTTGGTTAGGTCATTTAAAAAGACGACAAACAAAAGTGGCCCCAACACGGATCCCTGTGGGACCCCACTAACCACTACACGTGGGGAAGAGATAGATTTTCCAATTCCAACCCACTGTGATCGGTTTGAGAGGAAATCAGTGATCCAAACTATAAGTGGACCACAGAAGCCGAATTTGGCCAATTTGAATTCAAGCTTGCCGTGTACCACGGATTCAAAAGCTTTTTTGGAAATCAAAATAGATAACATCCGTTGGTACACCCAAATCAAGAGCAGAGGTCCAATTCTCCATGGCAAGAAGAAGCTGCAAGCTAGCAGACCTGTTTGTTTGGTAAAAACCCAAACTGGTCCGGGTAGAGCGGGCGATGTGTCTCTAGAAATGCCAACATGTCTTCTCGGATGATGTGCTCCATAACTTTACAAGCAACGGAAGTTAGGGCAATCGGTGTATAATTTGATGGATCAGATGATTGGCCCTTCTTGTAAACTGGAACAATATTGGCAGTTTTCCAGACCGCAGGCAACTTGTCCAGGTAGAATGACAATTGAAAGATATGAGTATGGGCTGGAACCAAAACAGTACGTAACCGTTTAATGAAGAAAGAAGAGTAGCCATCTGGTCCAACAGCGTGACTTGGACGGAGATGATCAAGGGCTGTCAAAATGCGATCCTGAGTAAAAACAACTTTATCAAGCAGTTGGATGGGATCTGAACAAGGACCAGGAAAATCAGACCTGGAACCATTATCAGTGATTCCTTTTGCTGCAAAAATAGAATTTAAGAGGTTTGCCTATTGTGAATTTTCGTAGATAAAGTTGTCACCCTCCTTGAATGGAGGACGAGTGACTTTGGTATTCTCTATTTGGTGTATTAAGTTACGCGCTTGGTTCTTTCCTAGATGAGCGGTGCGAAACAGAGCAAATGAACTTCTCATCCAGTGCTGCTGTCTGTTTGTTTGTCTCTGGCTCTGAACTATTAAACGCATAATTAGATTCATGATTTCAGAGTTTTCACATTCATTCTGTGCCCTTAATGTGGTCAAGTTCGTAATTCAATACAAGCCTAATTGATAAGGGGCGGGGGGGGGGGGGGGGGTTATTATTTCTCAAACGTGCGAAATTAATATGACATTAAGATAACCGGGGAAATTATTCTGGGAATTTTTGTTTTCTTTCCACAAAACGAGCACCATGTCGACTTACACTGCAAAGACCACACGTGACCTTTCTGCTTCAGTAATTATACGGATCGAAGCTTTACTCGTCACTGATTGGACACCGACAAACAAACCACAGATCTTGACAGTATATCTCACTTAGAGCATAGAGCAATATACTCACTTCGGTAGGGGAGAATATTCCTATGGAAAGCAACACCCGGCAAGCGTCACACCATGCGAGCACGAGTTTAGAAAGCTAATGGGACGAAACGCGGATTAAGTTACGGTGGTTGATTGTGACAAAAATCAACGTTTTTTTTCTACATATACAACACTTTAATGGAATCGGAACTTCGGTGTTCTAACACCAGATAAGGCAAACTACAATCTTGGGCGATATATGGGCGATGCTATTAAATTAGTTCCCAATATTCAACAGAAAATCTCATAGACGCCATATTTTACAAAGGATTTTTAGCAAGGGAAAGACTAACTGTAAGTAAATAAGATCTTTGGGGCCGTACTTGTTGTTGTGGGTCAAGAAAAACGTCGCTGGGAGGAACGTACCTTTAAATCTGGAAAGGAGTTTCGTGCTAAAACACACAATTCATCGATTTCCTAGAAGTACTCGGCGTAATAAGACACGTAAAGAGACACCAAAAATCAATCGTCGCACGTGTCTGATTTAATTAATGGTCGACGACCGCAGATGGACAAAGTCGGCCAATAGAGAAGCAGAAATGACGCCATAATAACTGCGGAGCTAGCTTCTGGAGCCGGTCGTTGGGCTAGCTGCAAAGGGCACGGGACAAACAATCGGCTGTAGCGACTACCTAGTCGCAACCGGTCTTCTGTACATTTCTGTACACTCTCCGGCTACTTCCGGTTTGTTTTTATTCATTTTAGCGAATTTTTAGACGCGGAAACGAATGGCGGAAACCGTTCGTCTCTATCTGGTACCATTCCATAGATGATGGGCTTAGTCGTCAGCACTTCTGGCAACTTTCAGGCCACTTCCAGCGAAAATGTTGAGGCGCCCCTCACCTCTATTTTGCCCTGGAACAGTGATCTCTATAATACAATCTTCACGTATAGTGTCTGCGGCTTATCTTGAGTTCGCCGCAGAACGAACACAGGTAATCGATTGTACGTTTTCAGTAGGAGAGTGCCTTGTTGCTATCCAAGATGCTTACAAAAACAATGGCGGCCGTCGATTAAAGCCGCCCCCTCCAGGAAGACGTAGTCGCTCATAAAATACTCGCAGGTCTCAAGATGCGCCGCGCGCACAATAGAGCGGAGAGCTGGAGAACTTCCAGGGCGCACGCACAGCTATGCAGTGAAGCAAACCGGGTTGCTTCTCGGCGAAAACGCAAGCTCTTAACATATTAAAAGTAAAAAGGGCAAATGTACGTTAAATAGTCAGGGCCGTCGACAGCAGACGGTCAGGGAGGGGCCGTCCAGGGACCCTTCCAAACAAGGCTGAGATGTAGCAGCAATTATTCGCTTTGATGCCAACCCATATTTTTTTTTTTTGTATTTTTGTTTTTTTGGGAATTTGGACTTTGAACTATTAAAGTTAAGTTTTTTTTTTATGGAGCACGAACCCAAACTAGGTTATCTGCCCCACGACGCCTACCCGATACCAATAGGCACAAAAAGTTAAATTCAATATGGGATCGGAGAATTCGGGTAACGGGTCTTAGGAGTGGGCAAGGGGGTGGGGGGAGGTGCTTAAAATCCAAATGAGAGCTGTAAACAACTCATTTTCATAAATTTTAGTGGCATTGAAACGTTAAAAGAGGAAATTTTCACAATTCTTTCAAATAAAATCTATGCCTCAATGGTCTATTTTTACCAGACTTTGCTGTTAACTTATAATAGGGTGGCGTTCTTCCTGAAAAACAGGGAAAAACTCGAAAATTCAGGGAATTTAGCAAGTCAGGGAAAAATCAGGGATGTATGTCGAACATACAGTGAAACATACAGTGAAACATACAGTGTTGAACATACAGTGAACATACAGTGAAATTCAGGGAATTTCTCCGTTTGCTGGAAAGTTTCCGATATAAAGAATACCTATTTTTTTTCAGTTAAAACCGTCGTGTTCGTTTTGTTGCATTTCTGTGTGACAAAGCGAAAGCTGCTTAGGTCAGATTATATGCTCGGACTGGCTTACCGTTGCAATTTTCAATTGCGTGGAAAGAATTTATAGAGAACACTGTGTAGTTGGTACCCAGTTTGGGCAGTGCCCTTTTTGATTTATCGAAGTAGTGCAGTAGAGTTAATGCGATTCGAGTGAAATGTGAAATTAATAAAAAAAAAATGTCCACTGCAACACCTTTCTTTGGCCGAAACAAAATCAGGGAAAAATATAAATTAGGTCTGAAAATACTGGAAAAATCGGGGAATTTGATCATGAGTTTTTGAATGCCACCACGAATAAAAAAAAACTTATTGAACTAAAAAAATTTCTTGGCAAAGCCGCCATTTAGCAACACGTTATTGTGTGCGCGGTGTATCTTGAGTCGTGCAAGTATTTTGTGAGCGGCTACGTCTTCCTGGATGGGGTGGCTTTAATCGATGGCCGCCATTGTTTTTGTAACCATCTTGGATATCAACAAGGCACTCTGCTACTGAAAACGTACAATCGATTATCTGTGTTCGTTCTGCCGAGAACTCAAGATAGGCCGCGGACAATATAACCTTCTAGCCATTCTTTCAATAACTTTAAACAAAACATTTATATATTAAAACAAGATGCATATTACCACGAATTTATAGGGTTTGGGAGGAGAATTCGTGAAAGGGCCCCTTTTGAAACATCTTAGATTCATTCGTATTAGTTCTGTCTAAGTTTATAGATGGCGCCATGAGTTTTATGTGGGAATTTCTACTCAGTTTTCAGCCTAAAATTAAACTAAAACGAAACGAAAATAGCTTATATTTAACTGTTATTTAGTTTAGCTTATATAGTTGTAATTTAGTTTACTTTAGATTTGGGCTGAAAAATGAGCAAACGTTACCAGACGGAACGCGTGGCGCCCTCTGAAAACTCGGGCGGAACTAATAGGAATGAATGTAACACGTTTCAATAGACAAGTTTTAGAGTTACAAATAGTTAAAGGGTTGCTCCCCAACCCTATAAATTCTTGACAGTAGGAAAACTAGATAGAAGAACAATTATTTGCAGTTTACAGTCTGAAATGCTGAACAGTAATATATTTCCTTGGTAATGTAGATATCAGTTTTTAAGTCGTAATTTAGCCGCCTTGTCTGGAATTGATTCTACCATACTGTTACCGAAGTGAACGAAATTGAGCGTTTGCAACCAGTGTCAGTGCCAGTGCCGGAGCAAGACGTTTGAGCGCCCGGGGCCTGAAGCACAATGAGCACCTGCCTTATTGATATTGCACAGCAGATTGCAACTGTTCCCCCCCCCCCCCCCATCGCCTCTTCCCAAATATACCCAAAAATGACCCCATCACGGTACCATAGAGATAATGCCAAAACATTGAAACCACTCGAATCTGACATGAAGGGGGGGGGGGGGGGGGGGGGGGGGGGGAAAAAAAATTTTTCTATTTTAGGATTAAAATATTGTTTTTATTTTTTGACAGAGGTGCCCTCTGACTGTCAAAAAAAAAAACTAACAAGAACTTGAATTTGGCAACAAATATTGAATTTTCGGCCCGGAATTTGGTGCTTGTTCACAATAAAAATATTAAAAGATTTAAAAAAGGTAGAAGCTGCCACAAATGGTGGACTTCATACTGCTACCAAATTGGATGATTTTCCCAACATGGTGGGAATGTGAAGTCCAGAATTTGTGGCAGCTCCCACTTTTTTTTTTTAGTGTTTTAACATCTTTATTGTGAACGAATCCCAAACACTGGGCCGAAAATTAAATGTTGGTTGTCAAAATTCACGTTCTTGCGAGTTTTCTTGCAACTCAGAAGGTACCTCTATTATAAATTACTGCTGTAACTCACAAATTAGGTTTGGCTTCGCCCAAAAAAGCAATTTTTAAATTCAACTTTAAAAAAAAAAGTTGGGAAAAGTTGGGAAAGTTGGGAAAATGGGATTGATGTACGGCTAATAGGGCAGCGGCAAATGTGAAAAATACCAATGAGAAAATTCATAGACATAAAATTCCATCGGAAAATGGAAGAGATGAAGATAAGACAGTGTGACATTTTGAACGTTCACAGTCCTATGGAAGTTGTGACATCCATCCAAAATCAAAAACTGCTGTAAAAGACGCCGCCAAGTTTCCGAAAAGGATCGTATTTTGAAGGTAGTGATATCATTCAACCAGGGAAAGGCCGCCAAGGTTAATCCTATTAGCCAAGTTAATGGCACCAAATAAAACATTGGACGTTAAATGAAAACTTGAAGATTGCTACCGCGAGTAGCAATGTTCTAGTTTTTAATTTTAGAACTAGTCGGTGCGAACTAACAGTCGTGGTACGGTTTGTTGATTTGGGGCTTGTAGGGGTCAGGACAAATGCGTGGTAGGGTTTTGAAATTCGCAAGCCAGGAATTTTAAATTTCGTTATTTTTCCATGCTGCAACCAAAAAAGGGTCAAAGGGTTTTTAGCGAGCGTTAACCGCACCCGGTCATCTGCCCGACGAAGCCCTAAGGCCCTATGTCTGCAACACCCAGAATGGATTCTCAGGAGGTCACCCACCCATGTACCAATCGGGTCCAATGCTGCTTAACTTCGGTGATCTGACGAGAACCGGTGTTTCCAGCACTGCAAGGCCGCAGACCAAACATGCTGCAACCAAACATTTCAAGCAACAATGGCTTGGTCAATCAACCATGGTCCTTAGAATTATTGTGAAAGCCTGGACGAACTAAAAGCTGAACTGCAACCAAGGATAAAGTATTCCGTCATTTACGTTGCCGTGGATTACGTAACAATAAAAGGATTCACGTTAGATGGTAAATACGCAACAATACTAACATTCCCGAGCTAACGTGGTTTATGTTAATAACCAAGAAACGAAATTATTTTGCGGTTTGGTGTTTTCGTAACAGCGAACTTCAGGGATTTCTGCAGGACAAAATGTGAACGAAGAAAGCAAGCAACAAAAATTTTCAATTTGGCTGATGTAATAGCTAATTATTTGCAGGGCGTATTTACAGGGGAACTTTGGGGACCTATGGCCCAGGGCGGCAAAGACAGAGGGGTGGCAAACTTTGTAAAAAAAAAGTATGCAAATTTAAAACGTTTTAATTCCACATCTTAATTATTCTTAGAATCTCGAACAACAACTTTATTTTTTCATAATAAACTGTTGTCTTCGTAGTGGACCGACAAAAAAAGTCCTCAAAAAAAAGTCGGAAAGAAGGGCGTCCATCAAAATGTGTGTAACCGAGCAGTTTCGTGCATAGACAACCGACAGGGCAGGGGCAACTTTTGTAAAAGGGCTCGCTGAGGTTTTTTTTTTCTGGGGACCTTTTTCTTTTTGCTCGTCGGTATCTTTTTTTTTTTACCCTTTTTTAACTCTTGTTTTACCCTGTTATTCCCCTTTCTGCACCTTTCCTGGCCTGCTTTTTGCCCTTTTTAGGCTTCTAGGCCCTTTCTCTGGCTGCAGCACCAGCGTTTATCGGTTCAGATAACCAAAATAAAGCATTTTTTTTTTTTTTTTACAAAAGGTTAAAAAGGGTATTTTTCTTTCGAAAAGGGCAGGGGCAATGCCTCCCAGCCCCTCTCCTGTGCACGCCAGTGTAAATGAGAGCGGCAGAAAATGATAAATCCGTTTCTGAGAACCTTCATATGGTGAGTCATTTTAAGGGATTTGTCGTTGAAGGGCATATGAATCATGGCCTAGTAGGAACATGGCCAATACTGCATTACTTTGGGGCCTTGCCATGTTGAAGCAGAGATACCATCTTGACGCTAAGTGAGGGGTATTTGAAAATGAAGTTGTAAGAGGCCAACGGAAGAACCTGTACAGAGCCAAACGTAACGCAAAAACAATTTCTTAAAATAAGTGAAACAAAAAAACCCATTAAAGTTACAGTACTAACACAAGTTAGAAGTGATGTGTGGTTCATGGTGGTCGGCTGTGGCGTCGCTTGCGGCTTATGCAGCCAAATTTACTTGAATTAAAAAAAATATTGTCTCTCTTTTTTCGGAGATAACCTTAGCAGTTGAAAACAACATTAAATAGACAATTTCGCTTTTTACAACAAGGACCACGTTGCAAAATTAGTAGCGGGCATGACGAGCGAGTGGGGAGAGGGGAGATTCAGAGAGTGATGTGAAGAGAAACTGGTGGAAGAATAGAACCTAACTGAATCAGCCTAATGCACAAAAACACAAAAGCGTACACAGCAGGAAGTAAAGAAAAACATTTTTTTTTTTTAAATAAGTGAAACAAGAAAACTAGTGTTCAGCTATGGAGTCGCTTGGACTATGCAGCGCAATACAGGTCTATAGAGCAGCGTCAAGTCACGTCATATTGGCTACGGGACACCATTTGGAGGTAATAGCTACAAGGTGCACTAGATTAAAACATAACGGAAAAAACGGCACTTCTAGACAAGACAGTGCTTTGAGAGCGGATTTCTTAGGCTTAAAAGAACGTTATGTTCTCCAACAACAAAAATTGCGCATTATAGGCTTAAGAAATCCAGTCTAATATCATTGGCTTCAACAAGACAATCTTCCTTTCTCCCTCCAGTGCTCCTTGCAGCTAACCCAGTTACTGGCTCCACCATAGAGTTATGCACAATAATACTACGTCGTGTCACTGCCCTATAGGCTATTGAATAAAAAAATAAATCATTGAGTTAAATGTACTAAATGTATTTAATATTTAAATGTTAAATGTTCGGGAGATCCAGAGAGAGAAGTAAGGAGAACGGAGCCAATGGAAGAACGGCATCTAGACAATGCGCCAAGTTGGCGGGGTTAATAGGGTTAACCTTGGCGCCCTTTTCCAGGCTGAATGATATCGCTACTTTCGAATGTCGATCCCTTTTTGGAAACTTGTCGGCTTCTCTTACACAATTTTGGTTTTGGGTTGATAACGAGTTTGCAAGCGGTCTATATTGTTGTTGCGCCACGTAGGCGGGTTTCATGCAGTCCTGTATAGTCAGCGGGTTTATGGGTAATCTAGAATACGGCGCAAGGATCCTTACAACGTTCGTGGTGCGCGTTGTGACTTTCTTTCCCCATCTTCTGCTTGGTGGCATGTGCTAAAGGTCGTTTATTGGTGCGCTGTAGAGCTTAGCCTATATATTTAAAGCTATCATTATAATTTCTCTTTTTTTGTTCAAACAAGTGGAATAGAAATCTAGTTATCCCACAGACAAACACGAAAAAAACTTGCGCAAGAATGGAAACCGGATGCATCTTGCCGTCATCCCCCGCCCCCCAAACAGAAATTTTGACGAAATATTTGTGTAAAAAAAAAAGTCATCAAAATTTCATTTTTTTTGGGGGGGGGGGGGGGGCGGAGGGAGCGGAAAGGTAAGTGTAGACCCTAGACGGCAAAATCGTAAATCTGTTAATGATTATTTATTGACAGAAAATTCCTAAGAAAAAGGAATAAGAACAGTCGTAAGTTACATGTGTCTGTTAACTGTTGCAAGTTTAATTCCGGATTTCAACGTTGGAATTGTGCCACCCCAGCAAGGTTACGCTGATGACGTCATTTGTGAAATCTGCCAAGCCCGAAGTCCACATGGCGTCAAATTGTATTGTGCCATTGTCACTCCAAAATTAACACTCATTGTTAGTTGAAATAATCCTATTTGATCAATTGTTGTAACAATACGTAGCTATGATTTGTCTGTACTTAATGTTTGACGTCAATTGTAACGGCTCGAGCTCGCTTGGTCTTCCGCCGGGTGCTCCCAACAATTAGGTATTAACCTAAAATTCCATCCGCCACCAACTCGCCAACTCCCCGCATCCAAAGGTAATTTCGGCCCTATAATTAGAATTTTTCCCAATCTCCGAACTTAAATTCAAACCAGACCAACCCTGTTGCTAGTTCAGCATTGCAACCCCGTAGCTAATTAGTTTAGCAGTCAACGTATGAAATAGCCCGAAACTAACTAATCCAAATTTTCCGAAGTAAGCCTTATGCCGTTGACATTCCATTTAAGGCCCTAAGCCAAGGTTAGTGTCGCCCTTGAACTTCATGCGAGCCTGAACACACGATCGCTCATATTTTACATTAAACTAACACCAAAACTGAACCACGACTTCCAGCCTTGCTCCATCTGTTAAGGTTAATTTGGAATTCCCGCAACCCCTTGACAAGCACCACGGCACATTTTCAAGCAAGTCCCTTAACTGTGGGGTTGGCATTGGGGCAGCTCTCACACGTACTAAAAACCCCTACATAACCTCGGGAGTGCAACTGAAGGGGATGTGCTGATTGAGTGAGCAAAGTGAACGAAAATCGGCGTTTGCACGCCAGTGTCCACAAAAATAGGATTGAACAAACTTAAGCATGTGAAGCATGGATAGTCAATAAACCAAACCGTGTCAATTTGGCTGATGTAACGGCTAATAGAGCAATGGCATATGTGAAAATTATCAATGAGAAAATTTATAGACATAAAATTCCTCCAAGAAAAAGGTAGAGATGAAAATAAGACGGTGTGACCTTTTGTAAGTTCACACTCCTATGAAAGTAGTGATATCCACTCAAAACCAAAACTGTGGTCACACAAGGCGCCAAGTTTCCCAAAAAGGTCAGCCTTTGAAGGTAGTGATATCATTCAACCAGGGAAAGGCCGCCCCACAAGGTTAACCATATTAGCAAAGTTAATTGCGCCGAATAATACACTTTGGACGTTAAAAGAAAGCTTGAAGATTGCTACCGCGCGTAGCAATGTTCTAGTTTTCATTTAACTTTCTAACTATTAGTCGGTGCGATTAACTTGGCTAATATGATTAACCTTGGCGGCCTTTCCCTGGTTGAATGATATCACTACCTACGAAGGCTGACCCTTTTTGGAAACTTGACGGCTTCTCTTATACTAGTTTTGGTTTTGGGTGGAAACCAATGGGTGATATACCAACGGTCAACATTCTTTGCAACTATGTTCATTACAAGAATGAAAGTTGCTTAAAATACAGTCTAAGATAGGGATGCACCGAATATTCGGTAATTATTCGGTATTCGGCCAAAAATTCCAGTATTTGGTATTCGGCCGAATACTGATTTTGGCCGAATGGTGATATTCGGTTTTCGGCAGAATAGTGTTAAGATTTGTTGGTCTTCGGCCGAATAATATACTAATATTATATTTATGCAATATTGTGTTAATGTACGAACGTTTAGCTAAGCATTTATTTTCGGGGTTGTGAGGAATTGTTTTCTTACACTTCTAAAACAAGGTCAAATAATCAAATGTGTTTAAATTACAGGTATTCGGTTAAGTATTCGGCCGAATAATTCGGCATTCGGCCTATTCTGGCATTATTAGTAGAGCTGTTGTAAACCCACTAACAAGGTTATGTTTTAAGCATTTTCCAGCGATGTCGTGTACCCAAGTAGAATGAACCAACCATTAACTGAAGTATCGTGTGCAAAAATAAAATTGGTAAAAACATTTGAATACAGCAGTAAGGTTTCACGTGGACGAAACAGTACAGCAACACTGCAGTATCTGAAACCTTACAGGAAAGTTTATTTGTGTTCCTTTGCTGTTTTGACTTCGAATCAGTTAAACCTTACCTTAAGCATCAAACAAGTTCGTTTTTGTTTACTAATTCGGTATTCGGCCGAATATGTAAATTGTTTGGTGCTGAATTTTCGGTATTCGGTAGTTTAACTATTCGGTTGTGTATTCGGTATTCGGCATATCCCTAGTCTAAGAATTACACAATTTTGTAGGGGGTAAAGCACAATGGAAAAATCTTACGTTAAACATTGGTCTTCCATGTACGTTCCCCCCCCTGCCTCCCCCTTTTCCCCGTGTGATTCAGAAAACAATGCAGTTTTTTGTCGACGCTAATTGACACATCACTTGAGCAACATTGAAACTGCTACGCCACATTAATTTACGCGTTGATAACAACAAATTGTTCCGTCGACGACAATAATCAATAAAATAATTTTTAATCGCAGTAATTGAAAAATTGCCACAACCACTCATTCATAAAAGGGGCAACGACGATTTTATGAGACGCCCCACGCACACATCCACGCCGATCATAAATAACAATTGATTACTCTATATTGAGGTTTGATTAATGACGGGAATCGATCACTATTTGCGGGTCGCCGTGGGCGAACAATAAAGCGTCTAGCCACAACATTAGCGAATTGATTTTTAATAAATTTGCATCGTCACCGTTAGGATTGCGACGAGTTACCAACAAAGGCACGACGTGAAACAATTCGATTTTACAGGTGCGGGGACAGAACTTAATGCGAAAATTGAACTTACCTTCTTAAAACCAGTCTAAACTTATGGTTATTTTGTAGATTTAACTTCTGCTGTTACAGACGCCTCCCTCATGGACAACACAAATAAACTACTTCGTAATCGCACCTTTTTTTTTTTTTTTACCTTAGTAACACATTTTTTTTTTAAATCCTCTCCTGTCACACAGCGCGATACCACGCCTTACCGTCAAGGCGTTACCGAATGCAACTGACGAATGTGAACTTCAAAGGCTGTGCGTCCAAACTCCGTTGTCGTGTTTATCATTTTAACTTAGTAACGGCCGGCTACCTGACGTTTTACGTCGATATTTTCGTGGCACGTTATTACAGCGTCAACCTGAATTCACAAACTCGGCATCTCTAAGAAGTTAGTTGATCGATTCAACGCGCAGCAAGTCCACTCGGACAGGGGTCAGGTCAGTCGAGTCCATGCGCGCGCTTTGTTCGGCCGCGCATAAAGCGTTCAATATTTTTCCAACTATTAAGATTCGATTAATAATTTTTTCAGGGGGGGGGAGGGGAGAAGGGGAGATGGGGTAATTTGATTCAGGAACGCCCTTATTACGTACGAATAATCCGGTAATTTTTTTTTTATGAGAAACGGTAAAAAGTTTTAACGGCGTGCTACAAATTTAATGGATGAGTAGCCTAACCGAAGCGAATGAGGTCGTTTATTTTTAACTCGACGATATGGAATTTTTCTCTGTCGGTATTTTTTATCCGGTTGTTCTGCAGTTACGGCCTAATGGGTGAACCGATTCGAACGAAATTCGGTAGGATATTCTTTGAAATAAAAAACGCTGAGCGGCGTATACTTGATTGTGCGAGGAAACCATTTTTTGCAGGGGGGGAGGGGGGGGGAGAAAGGACAACAATTGAGGTAGAGAACTGGGCAAAAATCACGTTGTTGGACCGAGGCAGAAAAATGTTTCGCATTAAATATTTTTCAAGAAAGATTCTATTCAAGTATTGTGGTAATTTAAGATAGAGGATGAAAATAACGTTCCAAAAAGTTATTTTTAGTATGTAACGTATACCCTTTTTGCATCGTCAGAAGAGGTTTTAAAAAAAAGGAAATTAGCTGTAAATACTAGTTTTAATCGAAGAAACACGACAGAGCCAGCGCTGTGAACGGCTGAGAATGACAAGTGAGCTGCAATGATGAGAAAAAAAAATTGCGTCCCATTTGAGACCAGGGATTAAACCATGGTTTTTGGATTGGTCCTCATAGCATGGCATCAGTAACTCCACAGCCCAACCAAGACTCTACCACAAAAATTATGTCAAAATTATCCCCATGTAAAAGATCCCAAAAACAGCCAAAATTTCTCACTACGCTACGTACGTTGATTAGAATGCAGGATAAATTTGATAAATTGATAAATTTCAACTTGGAAAATTTGTTGAGTTAGGACCGAATTGTCTATGGTATTTTTTTACTGGGACCGAATTGTCGTGAACCCTTTCAAACGAATGCTCTTTTCTGACGTTAGTGTAGCTGGTGAAACTGTGCTGCCTCACGGTAGCCTATCCACTCTCTCGACATTTCCCGGTTGACAAAAGACTCAAACCCCCACACCTCTGCAACAGGTGTAA
>JAHWFP010223634.1:39593-59550 GCA_023313725.1 Lithobius niger | reverse complement strand
CTCTGCATCCACTCCTCAAGGATCCTCCCTTTGTTGTCTGTATGAGGTCCCCCCCACTGGACATGGTGGCTGTTAAAGTCGCCCAGCAACAGAAAAGGGGCAGGAAGCTGGCGGACCAGGTCCTCCAGGTCACCAACCCCAAAGACCTCATCCGGTGGCAAATAAAGCGAACAGACAGTAATATCCAAATGGAAAGAAACACGAACTGCTACCGCCTGAAGCCTAGTGTGCAGAGGCACACTGGCATGCGGCTGAGAGTGTTGAACCAGCACTGCAACACCACCATGTGCACGTGGCACAGGGTCAGCATCCAGACGGTAGACAGAATAACCTCGAACAACCGGATTATCTGACGCCTTAAAGCAGGTTTCCTGTAGACAGCAGCACAGAGGTCGCCAATGCGACAAAAGCAGCCGCAGCTCTTCGGCATGGGTCCGATAACTTTGGCAGTTCCACTGAACGATGGCATGCGCAGGCATTAGGGCGGGCTGAAGACTGAATTATTCTCCTCAACTCCTCCTCTGGGCGATCCGAAAACATCCGAATCCTCACCCGAATCAAAAGATGGAGTGAGGTTCAGAACGAAGATGTCCTCGGAAGGAGGAAAAAGTTCTGGAGAATTGGAACAGGAAATCTCTCCCTGTTCCATGGGCAAAGAAGTATCAAGATGTTGAGGGGACACAACGGACCCCTCAGCAAGCTGGCCGTTCAACGACAGTTTCACTTTCTCTCCTGGTGGCGACGTCCCCACGGGTGGTGATGAGGCCTTACCAGCAGGAGCCTTTTTCTTCAACTTTTTCTGTGGTTCACTCCGGGCAGGCGGAGGCTTAGCTGAAGCCCCATCCTGCTTGGGAACAGTTACAGCAGCAGGAACAGCAGCAGGAGCAGAAGCATTTGCAGGCTGGGCAGACGTCGACGGCAAGGCAGCAACCGGATCCGAAGGACCCAAAAGACCCTGCAGAGATGGATGTTGCTGGGTCAACAAAGTAATAAGCTTGCCCACCGTCATCGTCAAAGACCTGAGCTCAGAACGTAAATCTGCCAAATCAGCAGACTCACTAACTGGGCCAGGCGTTGGCGCACTGCACACCTGCGCAAAAGAACGAGTCATTGCCGGTGCCGGTAGCCTGGCTTTCTTTCGGGCCTCCGAGTAGGAAAGCCCGTCCTTCACCTTTAGTTCCTGTACTCGACGTTCCTCAACATAAACACGACAGTCGCGTGAAGAGGCTTGGTGCTGACCACCGCAGTTGACGCACTGCTTCGGGCCAGCACAGTCAGCGCCTTCATGGGCCGCCTGAGCACAGGAAACACAGGTAGGCCTACCTTTACACGAGCCGCTGGTATGGCCGAAACGTTGACAGCGGAAACACCGCATCGGATTCGGAACGTAACTCCTGACCTTCAAGCGCAGGTAATCGGCAGTAATGTGCTGCGGTGCAACTGGCATATCAAAGGTCAGGAAAAAGGTGTCAGTTGGCTGGGCACCATTCTCGCCTTTCCGTGTCAAACGCCTCACAGCCGTAACACCCTGTGACTTGAGTTCGTCCAGGATGGCATCATCACCGAGACCCCTCAAATCAAAGCATGTCACGACCCCCCTGCTGCTATTCAAAGTACGATGCGGCTCGACATGCACTGGGCATGACCCCAGCGCACTCGCTTTTAAAAGCCTCTTCGCCTGACCATCGTCTGCAACTTCTACAAGGTATCCCCCAGCACGGAGCCGAGAGACACTCTTCGGATCCGAACCACAGATCCCTTTCAGCGCTTTGTGGACAGCGAACGGACCGAGTTGTGTAACATCTCGGCCCTCGCCTGTCACCACCAGGAACTTCGGGACTTGGTCCCGACCCTTACGAAAGTCTGGTAACTGGGCACCAGGCCCAACCATCTCGGGTTCCCTCCTCTGGCGCTTGCTAGTGCGGCGAGGAGGGGAAGAATTTTGGGGGGAGGTAGTTGCCATGTACAGCAAAATAAGTCGCGGCGGTGCGCCCCCCAGAAAAGAAAAACCCCGCGCGGCACTCGGGTGATGCAGGGCCGGAAGCCGCATATCCAGGGCCCTGCACCAGGAAGCTAACACCGCCGTCTATCTCGGTGAGGTGGCAGCCTAAGCATGCTGAGAGGCGAGGCCACCAAGGAAGCCGTACACACCACCTCCCTCGATAACCCAAACAGTTCGGGTCCGTGATGCAGATGGATACAGCACAAGCCGCCTCCCCACAACGACAGAACCCGAAAAGTCATAGCCGATTGACCTTAGGCCGGCTCGCCCAGGCCACCCGTCCTCCGGAATAAGGAGCCAAAGCCCGAAAGCCAGGATCTCCGCCTCCACGGATTACTAGGTTGCAGCACACGGCCAACATGCTGGGGGATGAGGATGAAAAGCCCAGTGGCCAGAATGGGCAAATCGGAATCAAACCCAAAAGGGGATTCAAACCGCCAAACATCCTCTAAGCAGCCACCCCGGGCCCGGTTTGTCTGGATGTCCCTTCACCTCTTTCGGACTAGTGCTTGCGACGGGTGTTAAACCTGCCCGCCATACACACCGTAGGCGCACTCGCAAACCGTAGTGTTGAGGTTGCTAGTGTTCAAGACGGACAAAAAACCCTCCGCCACGCAGACCCTTGGCACACTAGCAAACCGCGATCTTGGGTTCCCTTTTAGTCGCCTCCTACGACACGCAGGGGTACGGTGGGCTTATTCTACCCCCAGCCCACAGGGGGCTGACTTGGTTGGCTGTTTCTCTTCTACCGAGGCGGCAGCTTCTAGTGAAGAGGTCCGAGTCTACCGTGATGCCTCCTTCTGTCAGGAGACCTGGTCTGGGGGAGTAGGCATTTTTGTGCAGAACTTTAAGCAAGGGTATTCACGCCGTTTAACGGCAATTCCATCAAGCTTTATCAGTGCGTTGACTGTGGGGTCCGTGGCTCTGGATATTGGCTTGGACCTGCAGGTATTCTGGATATTCGCTTGTGCATCTGCTCGGATTCGTGGGCGAGTCTTTCCTTCTTGAGGAAATTGTTTAAGTCCCTTCAGTTGTCCCACCCTATAGTTTTGGAAGTGGGTACTAAGCTGCGCGGTGTGCTGCGGTCTGGTTGCTTGGTACGGTTTCATTGGGTCCCGGCGCATAGTGGGGAGCACGGGAATGAGACTGCTGACACCTTATCTCGGGCTGACTGCGCCGATGTTGTGTCTTGTCGTTTTGGCAGTCGGGATTGTACCCGGTTCTCCGTACCAGCTCGAGAGACTCGTGGCAGAGACAGTGGGACAGTTCTCCTAAGGGTCGGGATTTACATGCCCTTCACCCGCGGGTTGTTTCCCCTCCCACTATCCTTGGTCGACTCACCAGGAAGGATGCTGGTCTCCTGTCGCGCCTCAGAACTGGACACGCCCTGCTGAATGCCCACATGTTTCGTCTGGGCTGGAGGAACTCACCGATGTGTGAATGCGGTGTTCCAGTGGAGACGGTCGCTCATTTCCTGCTGGAATGTCGGCGCTGGGCCCACGTTAGGCGGATCGCACTGCGGGGCACTACGGTGTTGGAAGTATTGGGTGCGGAGGGTGACTCAGGGCGTGGTCTCCGGGCAGTCGTGTGCTTCTGCGCTGCCTTGTGGCACTTCGAGAGGTAGCTGGTGCTCTTGGGGTACGATACTGTGTAGTGGTTGGGTTGCTGTTAGAAATTAGTTTTAAGTTAGCTGTAGAGAGGGCGCATAACAGAAAGACTGAGCTCTACTTAAGTGTAATAAATAAATAAATAGATACTGTGTTCACTTTTTCCGACTCATGACCCACCTGACCCACACGAGCTTGACCCACTTGATCCACACGATTAACAACAAATGTGACCAATCGTCCGTGACCCATCCACGCCATGAAAACATAACACAGTATGCAAATGCATGCATGCAAACACTGTATTATGTTTTTTAGTAAATGCTTCTTTAAAAAATTGGACTGGTTGAAACTTTTAAACTGTTTAACTTTTGTTATTTTTAAATTCGGATGGCAGTCAGTGACCACTAGGTCCTTGCCATTCCGGTTGTCTTTGCAACGAACCTATTATTATTATTATTATTATTATTATTATTTTCAAACAGTCCAATTTTTTAAAGAAGCATTTACTAAAACAACATAATACAGTGTTACAATAACTTGCTGCAAAAAAATATGCTCTACATCTACAGTTCATTAATTTAAACCTAAAAAAACCCCAATAAATCGTATGCTTAACAGTGTTAAACTAGTTTAACATGATGCGCCAGAAATTCTATTTTCAAGTTTGGTTTCTATTATAAATAAACTTATAGCAAAAATAATATTTTTGAAAGAATTAAGAAAAATTATTAAAGAGCAGTAGTAAAGTCTTACTAATGCTCTTTAATAATTTTTCTGATTACCGAAAGTTTACCGTGGGTCGGTGGGTGAACGGTCTTAACACGTAACTCACTTGACCCACGATAAAAATGTGACCCATTTGACCCACTGACCTAGAGGTCAGTTCCATCTCTGGTTTTAGTTCCTATTGTTGTCACTCTAACCTCATATGATCAAGAGACAGTTTCAAATACTCACAAGAACGTTTTAGAATCTTTCGAAGACCCTCTCACGCATAGGTACGTATTTAAACTACCAAAGTTGACCGCAGGTTAACGAATTCTTAACGATTTCACCCTTTCGTGAAAGATTTCCATCGCATAGTAAATTAGTATCGCTTCTAAAAAAATGCAAGATGAAACCATTAAGCGAGTCACCTCAATTCAACAAGCTCACAAAAGTACCCGCTACTAACGTAGTTGAAACACTACAACGTATTAAATATCTGACATGGTTCAACACTAACTGGAGAACGCTTTGGTATTTCTTAGTTGTGGAATCTTTCTTTGTTGTGTCATTCCCTTTACTTCTCCGATTCATCACGTCTCACTCCAAAGTGAGGGACTCGCAGCAACGCTCCAAAGTTTACTTGAATGTTTACGAAATTGCGTTACGGAATGCAGGATATGTTGGTGCTGGTTGTTTTTTCCCTTTTCCTAAAAAGGTGGGGTTTGGAGAAGAAAAATGCTGCCCTGTGCGTTCTAGATGGCCGCAACGCGTCTTTACTCGAAGGTTATTTATCATGAGGATGATAAACTTATTTCTCATGCAAACGCCAGCGTCGGCAGTAAAACTCCTTCTCATAAAAATGTCACCCAACCTCGATAAGACGAAGCTAAAGACGACCAATGTGCGAAAGGCAAGTGCACACTTCGTTACACAGAGGTTTGCTCCGCAAACTGAGCAACAATGAGCTTCCGTGCTTGTCTTCGTCCGTTGCCATGGTTGCAGGGGATCAGCGGCTCGCGACGCGTGCAAAACACATTATGCGACCGTATGCGTAATGCCAAACAAGCTCAACCATGAAAAGCAAAGGATCAAGGGAAAAAAATAGCCCATGGGGCTGGCAGTTTTCAAATGCTCTCAGCCTTCGATTGAATTCCACGCACCAACGGACTTTTTTTTTTCTTCTGGAGGCTCAGACAGGATATCTTTGCCGAACGAGTGAAGTAAGAAATTTTAAAGTTATGTTGGTAGTTACGTTTTAATGAGGAAAATTTTTTAAGTCCTTGACAGGTAGAATATATGATGCGTCACCACTTTTTTTTAAACTTGACAAAAACGCAACCACTTACCCTCACAATTAGAATTAAGAGACACCCGTCGTAGCAGCCGTCGTCTCACTGTAATTTTAGTTCATTCATGATTAGAAGCAGGAGTGACCAATATGTCTTTCTACGCCTCTTCCCCATTGGTAAAAGAACAAATGTGAGAATGGAGGAATGTTGTGTCCCCATGAAGCAAGTATAGGAAAAAAAGAGCATCTGGAGTTTTAAAAAAAAAGGCCTTTGGGGTTAGGGGGCGGGACGTGCCCCAAGTACCCCAATGTGCGTACGCCCTTGGACGCAGACGTAAATTTTGCCAGTTAAAGGTCCCGTTAGTTTCAGCTTCGCATTCCATTTTCTCGAAGATTAGAGATGAAACACATAATAATCATTTATAATGAATAAACAAACACCGGTCGTAGCATCCGTAGAGTGCAGTGAAGATCACTGTGAGGACAAAAGAAGAAAAAATTCACGTGTGGACGGGAATCGAACCCGGGGCTTTTGAGACAAGTAAACAAATGCCCATTTTAGCAGCTACAGTAGCCTTTGCTGCAGCATCCGACTGCTACGACGGGCATTTGTGTAGTTATGGATGTAAAATCGTCCTACGTGGCTCACAGAAGGTTGTGTGATGTACAGTGAAATTGGTTGACTAATCGACTATCTATAGCACAAAAACACTTAGCTGAGAAACACTGAATTTAGATGAGATACAATTGATAAATTTATTGATAGTTTTTAAAATCTACCAGATATTCAGTGAACATATATAGCTACGTTAGAATTAAAAATAAATTTACAACATTACAAATATTTAGTAAGCTTTTAAACTGAGGCCGAATTAAAAGTTGTAACACTTTGAATGGAGGTGTGTGCAGTGGTAGTAAACAAGAACACAGAAGTCAAGAGCACACGCGTTAAAACAGTACAACTTTTATTTCGGTACTACATATATTAAAAATTCGCAATACCTTGTTTTATTTTCCGAGGAACACAGGAATCTGCTACCACCGCGAGTCAAAGAGCCCACAGCCAGTTGCTACCATGTTCTGTTTGGATGGGCCAAATTCCTCCACCCGAGTCAAAAACTAACAATCTTCCAGAAAACCTTTGATGATCGTAACCATCTTCTCATAAACCTCTAGCATTCAGTTTTGCGTACAGCCATCTATGAATTATGGTGTCATATGCCTCCTGGATGTCTAAGAAATACCCAAAACACACATACAGCCAATAAATTATGCGTCCCGAACCCGAGACTCAGGCAACGAGACGAGCAGGTAGCTGGTCAACAGTAAAGTTGGTTTCCAAGATTTTGCAGTGTGATGGGCCAGTAATTGCTCAACAGTGAAATTGATTTCCAAGATTTCACAGTGCGATGGCCCAGTAGCTAGTCAACAGTGAAGTTGATTCCCCAGATTTTGCAGTGTGATGGGCCAGTAGCTGGTCAACAGTGAAGTTGATTTCCAATATTTCGCAGTGTGATGGCCCAGTATAGCTGGTCATCAGTGAACTAGACTTCCCAGATTTCGCACTGCGCTTGGCTAGTATACATTGAAGTAGATTTTGTAGATTTCACAGTGCAATATGCCGGTAGCTGGTCAAGAGTGAAGAAGACATCCCAGATTTCAACACTGGCTCCAAAAGTGCCAACATCCAGACAATTCAGGCCACCCGCTCCCCAGTACATCGTACTTAATAATGCGACAAAGAAATTTTCAACTGGTTTAACCATGAAAAACGTAGCATAGCCATGTTTTAAAAGTTAGTCAATCTTCGCATTTCATAAAAAAAGAGGTGTGCATACCGACTGAGCAAAATGAGTGATATCCGTTTGTAATAAAACATATTCTTTTTTTAATGTACGAACTGCAAGACATTCTAAGAAATGTGATAAACGAATTGTAAACTCTTCGAAATAACTTGTACCTCAGCCAGTATATTTATTGCACGAATCTCTGTGCACCGACTTACTAAACGAAGCTTGGATCGACGCCAACAGAGTGAGCAAAGCGAGCAATATGGTTAGTGTTATGTTATGGGAATATGGTCAGTTCGAGTAATGGGTCGTTCTTGATCAGTGGGTCTCTGGGTAAAAAACTAATCTAGCATCACTCTTTCTGTCCCATTACCTGCCTGACCCACTCAAATATTAACCCACGAGATGCCTGACTCACCCCAACTCGTAATATCTGGCCTATGTTACCCATCAACCACTAAATGTGACCCACCATGACCCATATAAAACAAATGGTCGTCCAGCACTGCTTCTAAAGGTTCCACCTAAATTAATGTCTGCTTTAATTCGGGAAATAAGTGGTCCACGACCAATAATTTGAACGCAAAACGTGTCCCCCAACATTTTTTGGGGTAAAACATGCCTCACAAAATATTTTTACGTGTTAACAATTTAATACAAGCAAATATCACCGTGAGTTAGGGAGGGGAGGCTCTGATCCATGAACCCACGTTACTCTCGGAATAAATGTGACCCATTTTGCCCACTGACTCACCTACCCATGGATCAGTTTCATTTCTCTTACCACGCCCCTCACGAAAATAGTAAAGTAGTGACCCATGTCACCTGAAAACCCATCACCAATTCCACCTCTGGCTGCGAATAGTAGGCGTCACCTACCCGCCCCCCCCCTCCCCCCCCCCCTCTCTGAAATAAAAGAAGCTGGTTTTCACTTTTTATCCATTGCAAAAAAAGACAAATCTGGATCAGATGGCTTGTCTTTACGCTTAATTCGAATGGGACATTTTTTGAAGAACCTTAAATTCTGTCGTTATTCATAAACGGTTTGTGGTAATCTGTTCATGTGTTTAGCGTAGTAGCATGAGCCAAAAACAGTTTATTGGCTGTCATTTTCAGCCGTCGTCTTACATTTTCACAAACTTGACTAAGACATTTCTAGAAATAAATGATACTGGTTTGACAGTCTGCTTTATTTTCGATCTGATAAACAATTTAGAAGTTAGGAGTGGTAAGCTGTTTTTTTTTTTACGCTGACATTCGGCCACCATCTTGGATGTTCTGCAATTTTAACTGAAAATTTCTGCAACTTTAGAAAATTTAACTGAATGAGTAACCAGTTTGTTAACAATCTGATCGAAGCTACAGGCTAAACACCGTTTTTAATTGCAATTTTCAGCCAACGTTTTGGACATTCACCATGATATTCCACAAAATATTTAGAGCTTGCGTTGTTCTCTCTAAAGGCAAATAACATTTCTACATAAATTTCATGTCAATTTCTCCACGTGTTTAACCATAACTGTAGAACAAACAGACAGAGAGGCACGCAGATAGACTGCTGAAAAACAAAACAAAACGGCAAATTAACGAGTTAAAAACAGGACGTCTCTCGTTTCGCTCTCTCGGTCAATCATATTTGTTCTCACACTCCATTTGTTCTTGCATGCATTTAGCTAGTTATCACTTGGCCATGTTTAAAATTTGTTTTGTCTTACAAAGTCAAAATTATGTCGGTATTTTTTAAGCGCATCTCGCTCCGTGAATGTTAATGGCTACTTAAATGAGGTTTTTCTGAGTATGAACGGGATTTTAATGAGGTAAAAGCGGCGCAGGCGCGGTACCGGTTGCTGTATCTGATTGAAAAAAGAATGCTATGAATACAGGTGGAATTAGCCAACCGTTTATGACTATGGAATATTTATTGGACAAGAGAATTAATGTTCACCCATGTTGTTTGCTTATGGTAATACGAAGTAAACGGTAATTGCCTTTTGACAAGTTTGAAATACTCGAGTAGACAGAAGTGTAAGGAGCGGAGACATTCATTACCACTTTTCGAAATGATGTAAGTAACCACATGTATTCATGAGACTGCTTTATGACTGGACTTTAGAAGTAGAGTGCATGCTGATACGAAAATTGTTGGCTTTTTACCAGCATGTCCTGCCACTTCGTAAACTTGATAATTTTTTTTTCGAATGTGGCTGAATGCTAGCCTTGTGTTAAAAAACTGTTATAATGCTGCATTTTCCTTCTTCAGATTAAAAATGTAATAAAAAACCAATACCCTAAATTTCGTTTGTCTTAACTTTCCTTAAATAAATAATCGAGTTGAGTTGTAGAGTTTGTTTTTCGGTACAATTAATAAATAAAATACAAAAAGTGACAATCCCACACCCACTATGCTCCATTTGGAAGCCGTCACACAAACAAAATCATAAAGTAAAAATAATAACACTGTGGAAAATATTTATAAAATTTAAAAAACAGAATTACATGCGAGAAATCAGTTAAGAAAATAAATCATTGTAAAACACATTAAAATAAAATAACAAAGTCGAACGAGAAAAACTACTAAAATAATCATAAAAATAGCGCAATCATACTCTGCTGAAAGAATCAGGGAATACATTAGGTTTTAGACATAATGTAACAAATTGAAAAGTTCGTCGATGTTGAACATATTTGCTAATCGAGTATAGGTTTATTAAAGTTTATTAAATGTTTATTAAACGATGTCTTACGTTAATACGAAGTAAATGATAAATAACGTTGAACAACTTGAATGAGTTTCCCTGAATTATTATTTCAAGACAATACAAATGCCATGAAGGTAGCCTGACGCTGGAGTGTCCAAAACACTTTACCACTCATTCTGAGTGACCTCTCTTTCTGCAATATAACTCTCATGTGGACCGTGATTAATTTCATGGAAAATATATTAAAAATTACGCTGTTCAGTTTTTTGCCTATTAAATTCGTGTAAACATTATCACTTGTGCTGAGATTGGTCAAAACAAACCCGAACTAGAGAGCAACTGAATTGAAGAGAGGAACGAGTTTTTTTCCTTCAAACACGGCCAACTGGGAAAGAATTGTTAATGCAGGAACCTCGCTTGGTATTCTCACAGCTAACATTTCGTTGCGAGCCACTGGACTGCAGTAACAAAGTGTTTATTTACCAACGTTAGATATATTCATAATTATAGTAATAGTTTACGTGTGCTTTTATGCTTCATAATTTTTAACTCTATAGTTCAGCAGGATGAAGTCTGACCTGAGCACGAAGAAGGCATTTGAGGACGCACACTTCATAAAAGAAGGGGCAATACCTGGAGACGATCCCTTGTTGAAGCAGAGAATGAAATGAAACGGAATTTCCCTGGTCATTGGAATTGAATAGTCACCATCGTAACGATTGCAGAACCGCAACCAGTCTCTCTGTTGATTAACTGTGCAGTTACTACCGGGTGGGGAACGCAAGTAAAACTGAAGATGGCGTAAAAAGTTTACCCAAGTTCAATTTTTTTTGTTTTAATTATTTTTTTATCGTTTTCATTTTAGTTAAAGAGTTAGAGTGAATTCTTTCGTTGTGGTGGGTGTGGTGCTGGGGTAAAATTGTGATGGGCTTAAATCAGCAGCTGGGGCCTTAAACTTCCAGTTTGACCCTCCCCCTCTCCTCCCCAGAAAAAATTTCTTAGCCACAGCCCCCCCCCCTATTATTTTGGATGTCCGTCCCGTCGATGCAATAATGAAGAAAACAGTTAAACGGTCTCAACATTGATTGATTCAATGGTGCCCAGTTCATTACGAGTCAGTTATTGATATTATTTTTAGACATGACCTTCATTAAATGTATACCTCTTGAAAAAAGGGTTACCACAACATTACCAATGAAAATGTCACATTATATCACTTTTTACACTTGCTTCCCCCCCCCATCCCTCCTTTTAAATTTTTTACATTTTTGGGTTTGTTTGAATGTTGTTTTAAAAAGCAGCTATGTTATTTTGAAGGTAGCTACTTACATTGGGTACGAACCATTTATTTGAAAGTTTTCTCTTGAATTTAATTCCACCAAGCTCACGTCACATCCTAACCATCTGGTCTAACCAAGTGTGATCTGTTAGGGCCAATTATATCCTCCAAATTACTTCTTTCAGCGACTGAACGAAAAGAACATTTCCTGTTTCATTTAAGCCGTAATTAAGTGATCTACCAATCCGTGACCATTTAAAGAAAAAGAAGGTTTGCAACGAAAACAATCAATAAGCGTCGAATGGCAGCCTGGGAATTAGACGGCTGGCAACAGCTGAATCAACACTGCTAGTCCATTCAGGCGATGCTCTGCTGTCGGATTTGTGGCAACCAGACATCACTGCACTGCAACACCAAATAAAGGGTCTTTATCCCTAAATTTAATACGCTGCAATTTAACTGCTTGTTTTATTATGATGATTAGCTCTTACACGGAATTTTTCACATTCAGTGATATTCTACATCAGCATAATTAGGAAATGATAACCAAGTACATAGAGCCGACAAACACAAGCCATTTACACAAGCCCTTGCAGAAGCTCTTTGTTGAAGCCTTAAACCGTTGCTTAAGACTGCGGTCAACAGTACCAACGTACTGTCTGGGATTTGCAGGCGAAAATTTGATGTTATTAGAAGGGCTTGTGCAATTTACCTGGAGCTGTCGGCCCTATGCTTGCATATCTACACGTTGCATCGTTACCATTAACATTGGGAAAAAATGCAATTTTGCAGAAGAGATATGAAGTTTGTCCTAGAAGATTGTATGAGGGTATTTGTAACTTGAGATTAATGATCATGCTAAATAAAATATAAAAATAACTATGAGTAAATTTTCTAGCAGACCGTCACTATCTTTTGCATTAAATTGTATAGGCGAAGTTTGCTCGTTAATGTTAATATCGCCATGATCTGCTCGACTACATTTTCTGGGAAAGAAAACCCTCAAATGGATTATGCTGCACCTGTCTCCAAAATCAGTGCGATATTAACGATAATGATACTGCCCCCTCTCCCCCCGTTATCCTATAAGTCCGAAGAGAAGTGGGTTAATCGAATCCACATTCATAGGTGGATCGAACACGCTTCGCTTCGTATCACTTCACTTTAGTGGGCGCTCTGGACGTAAACGTAAGTCGAATTCCGAAGTAACAACCTTCCATCACCATCAGGTGACAATTGCGTGTCGTTTACTGTTGCCAAGGTAGGCTGGCTATACCTCGCATAAACGTAGGCAGTATGCGCTAATTTTCAAAGGGAGGTTATACGACTGCCAGCACCTGTTAGTAAAAAATTCAGAAAGTTAAACGATTTATGGGCTGGTGGGGCCACGGTGTGAGTGTTGGTCCAAGGCTCTACAACAGTATACCAGCCGGATCTTCGATTAAAAATAGCATACGAAACTGGGTTAGGCAATATGGCTATCGAAAGCGCCGCCGATGCGATGGATTTGTCTTAGTTGTCACTTTTTGTCAAGAGGGCGCCACTTTCCGTACAAAAATGCTGCCTTCCTTGAAGCACTTTCTGGGTAAACGAACATGTCTCTATTTACTGAAGAGCTATGTGATTGTGCAGTAGAGATATTTAATAGCTTTGTGGCAAAATTAAAAAATTTATTTATTTGTACGTTTTAGCTATTTGCCGGGTTATTACTGGGATTAAGTTAGTGAATTTCTAAGCTTTTTGTCAGTTGCCGCTGTTTGGCAGTAGATGGCGGGACTCAACCGTGCAAAACTTCGCCGATGCGATTTGCGTGGCCAATTCCCGAACAGACCTCGAGAAAGTGAAATTGAGATGTTGCCATGACAAGACATTTATTACACAATTACGCATATCTCTAATTCAATTACAGATATCTGTACAGGGTCGGACTGGGCCAATGCACCCTTGAGAATGGACGCCCTGGAGCCCTAGGCATTTTTTTATTATTAACATATTTTTAATCTTAGCTTTTCTTTACTTTATATATTTTTCATTAGTTTAGAGGGGGGGGGGGGGCGGAGAAATACAACGTAAAGGACGTATACCACGTATAAATAAATCATTAGGACGTATTGGACGTATAAGGACGTATAAATCGTTAATATCGTATCGCACGTAACATCGCTCGAATCGAGTAAGATACATTCACAACACCTGATGACGAAACATTCATCCAAGCTGAAACTATCGCTTGTTTGGTTAACTTTGCCACTCGAACTTCTTCGTACAGTGTTTTTATATATATTTTTTTTATCGTAACCTACAAAAAACATGTTATTTTCTGAAATTATTTTGGTTGGTTTTTTTCACGTTAAGGTGCTGTGTATCATAAGTTAAGGTAATGTTGAATGTTCCATGCTGATACAGTGGCCTCATTTTGCAAGATATATATTGGACAAAGTATATCGGGCGCACTTTCCCTTCTTCCGGTTCATAAAATTGCACTTTTAGGGTTCGTCCATGTGTAATGAATTTTATAATGAATTTGTCCAATAAAGTGTATTTGTCTTGAAAACTAAGGTAATGGTATCATTGTTGATAGCCAATCAATTTAAAGCCTCAGTTCCTTCCTCTCCCTCCCCCGGTGCCCTTTTTAGACTGCCGGGCAGATTCAAAATGCTGATCCAATCCGACCCTGTATCTGTAATTCATTTAAGGATCTCCGCAATTTATTTAAAATATCTGCAATTCATTTAAAGGTATCTGCAATTCAATTACAGATATCTTTAAAGAATTACAGATATCTTTTAAAGAATTGCGGATATCTTTAATTAAATTAAAGATTTCTGTAATAAAAGACGGAATGGCTTACCATACATGTCGGCCATTTTGTCTATACCCCTCTAATATTGTTAAAGGTCGGGCCGGATAGTTTACGCACCATGCCGTAAATTCAGCGACAATGGCGTGGTGGTGAATGGTTGAAAAACTAGCAACTAACCCCTTTCGCCGTGCTTTCCCTCTTTCACTCCGATCGGGGTCTAGCAAACTAATCCGGATTCAACTTGGATTTCTACCAAGTCGGAATTCTATTCCGAATTAAAAGCCTGCTCTCCGAACAGAGTATTGTTCGAAGCAGAATAAAGGAGCTGCTCATCTCGTGTTGGTATCTGTCTGGCATGGTAACTTTTGAACTCATTGCCCGATCATTTCAAATTTTCCATGTACGTAATTTTCCCTATTTGTAGAGTTGAATTCGTACGTCAATACAAGTTGACAAGGGGTTTCGGGGAGTTATCATGAAAACAGAAATACTTATAATTATTATTCTGTGAAATTAATCAAAAATAATTGTACAACTAAAAGACATGACATATAAAACGACCAGCAAAAGCACGTCCGTTACGTTTTTCAATGAATGGTTGGCAATGGATGGATAAAATAACCCTTACACAAACAGTGTGAGTCTTCACGGATTTTGTTTTATGTACGCAAGTTAGCGAAGAAAGCACAACCATATATCGAAAGCGAAATTTCCAATAGTAGTGTGCACCGAGTAAGTAGACTATTAGAGGCGGATTTAACGAGGGGGGGGGGGGGCTTCTCGGGGCGTACAGCAATTTATTGTCATGGCTTTACGGGTCAAATAAGGCGTGAGGTTGTAAAAGAGTTAAAAAGAAAAAAAAAACGTAGATTTCGTGTTGTATGTGCACTAACCCATCTGGGTGAGGTGCAGTTCGTAGGGAGACCTGTAAAGGAATGGATTCCAATGAAATCTAGTTATTGGCAAACTTAACATTTAACTGTATCATTTTCGCAAGGTGGTATGAACTACTAGTTGCATTCAAATTTCTACCCGTGAAGAAATTATTCCTATGTTTTTCCGGCTGTTTAGTCGACTGGACAAACATTGGTTGCTGCGACATCTACCCCTACCCCCCCCCCCCCCCCCACCTGCATCAGCTTGTACAGCTTGTAAATTCGTACCTGAATGCAAAACAGCCAAACACGATAAAAAAATTTCTGATTATTTTTGGAAGAAAAGTGCACTTTGTAGGGCTGGCCCCACCCCCTCCCCCAAGCCCACGCTCCTGGGGATACGCCAGATCGAAGTTGAGGGTGCGGGGAGGGGGAGGGGGTTGAGCGAGAGGCATGCCACCACCACGGTCTTTAATTCGATCAGCCTGTAATGGGCTTAACCTTCTTTCACATTATAAATACATATTGGTGACGACATAACGACGCACTGCAGCACTGTCAGCCAACAGTTTGGGGTCAATTGCAACTGCTTCTGTACCACTCAAAGTTTATGCCTGTGAAGCTAAATTCCAGCATCTGCCAAGCAAGAGCTGTAAAAGCTATGACTCAGTGTCCGTTATAAACATTTGCTATGTGCTAACAGTTTAATATGTTTTAAAAATAAATTCTTTGATCTAATTGCAGCAGAGGCAAATGTAACACATATGGCCATTAGTCGTTCTTCATGCAGCCTGAAGTGCCATCTGTCAACACATAATGTGACGTGTTTGTCCACATTATTACGACTTGTAATGAACGTATTTGTGAGAGGGTATAGACTTTCAGCTTTTTATTTGCTTTTTTTTTTATTTAGTTGAACGGCGATTCTATTCAGGACTGGTGCATTTTGAGATCATCAATCATCTTGGAGTCGCACGATGCGTAAACAAGCTGAGAATGCCAGCTCCATTCATCCACCCCTCCAGCCATCTTGGATTAAGCAGAACGCCCTTCAGCATCTTGTGCTAAAGTGAACCCTAACGTCTGGTCATGAAATCACAAATTATTATATAGTTATAGTGAATAATTCGCTAATGCTAACGTACGATAAAATAAATCGTACACCTGTGACAAAAATAAGAAGCTAATATATCGCAGCCGATATATTAGCTTAAAACTATGTGTACTATATCATTAACACCCCCAAAATCCCTACAATTTTTTTATTATTTTGCGTGGGCTAATATAAGGCACGGTAATCCCTCATAAGCTTTTACGACGACTGCTAATGTTAAAGCAGGAATTTCAAACACTTGTACAAAAATATATATATACTATATTGGATCAATCGGGATGACATTTTTTTCAATGAGCTTTTTTTTCTCTTCCTCTCGTACTTACCAACTATAATGCTGACATTTGCAAAATTAAATCCATTCGACAGAAAATGATCAAGAATAATGAATGCCCTTTTTATATGGTAATGCCAGGGTTGGAGGGAGAGGTGGAGGGGGGCTAGCTGTTTTATTGGTATATCATACAAATTATTATGCCAAAATAAACTTAACTCAAAAAACTACGAGTCTGAATGTGTATATTTATATGTTTCACATGGCGGTGACTCTTAGTATTACAGTGGTATTGTTAACTGTAGGGCAAGTTAGCCTGATGATTAACATGATTCTCGCGTGCAATTCCATGGTTTGAGCTTTATCTCAGCCATTCTTGGCATTTCCGGGACGAGAGGGCGCTTCGTGCACATGTCAATTGTGGATCCATGGTTCGGCTGGGCGCGCGACAAACTTCCAAACCATTATTTAACGTTGTGGTTATGAGGCTAGTATATTTCAGACAGCAGTTAATAGATTGGTTAATGTGAGTACATAATGAACACTTTTACGGTTAATAAAACTGTGCTAATCATGGTATAATGGCCTATGTTTTCTCTTCACGTTAGTCTTTAATCATCTTGTTCTTTCGGTAATTTGTTGAATTCATAATGTAAGATTGTCCTTTCCATAATAGTACGTGTGGTTCACCCCAATATTTCAAAGAATTGTGCATATTTAGATTGGAACTTGCCACTTTGCATGTGGGTACGTTAAGCCAATACAAAGTTTTTCTGAAGGGGAGACACTTCAGTTTCCATGTAGAATACCAAAATGGCGCCCCCCCCCCCCCCCCCCCCCCACCTCCCCAAAAAAGTTTTTTTTTTTTTGCTGTAACTCCTTAGCCGTCAACAAAGCAAAAGCATAATGTGAAGCAAAAACGTTCAGCACACAATTCTGGACAGGAAAAGTGATACACATTTTTACGTAAAAGTAACGCTTGAATCCCAAAATCATATTTAGCATACATCACGTTAACACTCGCGTTAACACTCCTTTTTTCATTTGGTTGTTCAAAATTTAAAGTGCTATTACGATCCCTCTAATAGCCCGGAATGGATACGTTTAGGATTTTCTGAAAGGTGGAGATCTATTCGTTCCATCAATCCAAACCGAAATTATTTAATTTCGATAGGAACCGTGCTATCCCCTAAAGGCCTCTAAAGGCGAAGAGATAATGGCGTAGCTGCAAAATCGTATGTTGATTTTCGAATTCAAAGTGCTCTTCCCAGCCCTTTAAAGGCACATAATTCCCTCCGTTCTGGCCGCTTTACTCTGCGTCATCTACGCTAAAATATAGTTCAAACGACCGCAGCGCGCATTGCTTTATGACACTAGTCATATTCATTTCGAGGCCGCTGCAACCTGACACATCGTACGACCAAGTCGCAAACTTGAGGGAAGGATTAATTATCCTTCCTCCAGGGCCGCGGCTTGCCAGCGATGTGGCGGGAGTTATATACCGCTCGGACCGAGCCGTTTAAAACAAGCCTAATAACATTCACGCGCCACTACTGACATCTGCATCGTACCCTTAGACCAGCAAATGAAAGGTAAATCAGTTTATATAAAACTATTTCCGGTAATGCATCGAGTTAAACTGTTAAAATATACCGGAGGGAGTTATGTGCCTTTAATACTCCGAAATAGACATGCTTAGAATATTCTGAAAGCGGGGAATCTATTCTTTTCAGCAATCCTAATCAAAATGTTTTAACTTAGACACCGTTGTATGCCATTTAAAGGTGATTTTCAAATTCAAAGTGATCTCCTTTAATAGCCCAATATGGACTTGCTAAAAATATTCAGAAAGGTGGGGATCTATTCTTTCCAACAATCCTAACCGAAATTGTTTATCTCAGGTACAAATTTAATATGAGTATTACAATGACACTTAGAAATCGAAACTAGCCACTACACCGTTAAACGGTCAGAGTATAAACAGTACATCACAAGTTATCATTAAATCAGCCAGAACAGTGCACAAAATATATACAACGACGTTTCGGAAAAGGACACTTTCCGTCATCAAGTTTAAAAAAAAAAAAATTAGCTAAAAATACATGGTAAAAAACCAAGTCAACCCATCCAAAAATGTTAACATACTCACAACAAACAGAATTAAATAAAAACACCTAAAATCCTCACACATTTCCACTGCTTTTTGTGCATATTTGTTAAGCTGAAATTTTTCAAAGACTGGGAAATATTCTTTGAGATATTTAACTTCTGGATTATGTATGGGTTATGGGTGAAAATTATAAGCGATTCCAAATTTACCCTATGGCACGAGTATTTTTTTCGGTACACAAAATTGTGCCGAATCAGTGGTGTGCCTTGTCTGAAAGGATAAACACCTGTTGATAAACAATGCTACACCAGTGAGTTAGTTTCAACGTGATGTTTGAAGTTGGACCGGTGTGAATATATTCTCTCCTTCAGCTTTTGCAGACTGTTATACCAACTGCGATACGTTGCCAACGTATGTCACAGTACAGAAGTTGTTACTGCAGGGAATTCTGTAAACAGTGTTACGTGTTCATAAGATCACTTGCACTACTTTTATGTGTAGGCATGGTTAAATTTTTTAGGGTTGGGTGACTGTTCGACACCAGTCTGATATCATGCATTGCAAGTTTTTTTCGAAGGATTGTGGAAATACCTTGAAAGTATGGTAGCGTGAAATAATTTTTTGGGGAGGCGAGAGGGGCAATCTTTCTCACCCTTAATGGTTTTTCAAACAACGTATCACTGTATCGCTTGGGGTATCCACCCATTCTACATGTAGTTCTGCATAGTGTACGCAAACTCGGCTTCCAACAGCCTGGTGTGAGCAACAATATGCTTAATTTAATGAACCACCACATTACTATTGTAATGCGAGTCAACATACGACTTACAATGTAAGGTTCTGGTGGACTGCATGTTTTCATGAAAATGCGTAAATTCGACTTTATTATCCAAGTTTTTAATAACCGTGACATCAAGGAACGGAATGGCGTCATCCTTCGCAGCTTCCATGGTAAACTTAAGCGGTGGCTCCATTCCGTTCAGGAACGTTGCAAGGAAAATCACCATACGCTTTCGCCATTATTTTTTCACCTTTAAATGACATACGACGGTCCCTATGTAAGCTGAACAATTTCAGTTAGAATTGATTGAAATAATAGATCCCCACCATTCAGATATCGTAAGCATGTCCATTTCTGACTATTAGAGGGGTTCCAAGGCAACTCTGAATTCGAAAATCAACAAACGATTTTGCCACTTCGCCATTATCTCCTCACCTATAAATAACCATATAACAGTCCCTATCTAAATTAAATAATTTCGGTTGGGATTGATGGAAAGAATAGATCCCCACCTTTCAGAAAATCCTAAGCATGTCCATTTCGGGCTATTAGAGGACTCGCAATAGCACTTTGACCTTTGAACCAATTGAAAAAAGGAGTGTTCACGCGAATTAATGGTGATGT
>JAHWFP010223634.1:18480-29593 GCA_023313725.1 Lithobius niger | reverse complement strand
AAAAAAAAAATGCCTAACAAAATGGTCCTCGTAACGAGGCATCTCATCATTCAACCATCCTCATCGTCCTTTTTTAAATCCACAAATCACTGTGTATTTTTTATTGCCTTGACAATGAACAAGTGGCCCTCTGCATCGCCTAATATCGATCTTTTGTGCTGGATTGTGGACAGTTTCCGAGAATGACGCCACTTCCGATCACCACTGACTCGGAACGTACACGCTTTTAGAGAGCAACCAGCCGGACATGACGTCACTTCCGCTCTTTCCGCCCTTCTTGGGCATTTGCCGAGAAAGGACAGACTAACACACATATACTGGCACACAAGCAATGACATACAAGACGGAAACAGAGAGACGACAAAACGTTCTTCTCAGAATAGGCTTAAACTAACGAATTACAGTTAACTGAGTTACAGTCATAAGTAGCAACTACGGCAATTGAATTGTTTTAGCGTGATAGATATCGTTGAATTTGTCTCATATTTCATTATAAAATACGCTCGTGAGTTTTCTGTTAGCTAGCTAACCAATACGTACGAATGTGATATTGGTCATAAAAAAATGCGATAGGCATATCTACTCAATTACGATCTCGCAACACAATATCGTAGAAGGTTGTCTCAGAATTCCACATGTCGAATGGAAAAATTAGCAGGCTTGCTAAGTTTCTCGCTAACTAAATTGCGTTCGTCCCTTTGGTGGTGAACATGCACGGCACGTCACCACTGTTTTTAAAATTCTGACACTTGGTTATAGAACACTGCCACAATGTCTACCCTGTCAAGCTACGCTGTATACAGGGATCATTCACTTAAAATTAAAAGACAGTCCATTAATAAAACACAAACCAAAGGTTTCTTTTCTTACAGGATTGTTTCGCATTGTTCCAATCCTGTACCGCGCTACGTGGTGGAGGCCCAAAACACCAACGCTTTAAAAACGTACACACAAATCGATTTACAATTGCTCTATACCACACGCCATGGCTGTTTGCTGTGACGTGCATATCACGTCACTGGGCTAGTCCAATCAGACGGCCAAACAGCCGTTGTTCTCGTTCGTCATTGGCTAACTCATGGTGACGTCACGGCAAACAGCCATTGCGCATGGTATAGACCTTTTCTTTTGTAGGTGAAAATGTTTGACACATTTAATATTTGGCACTCGCGTGGACTTCTCGGGTGACCATTGTGCTTGTTCATTTTGTTTTTCTGATTGTTGTATGACTTCCGTGTGAAATTATGTTTTCCTACATGAATTGTTATGGTACGAAATTTGTCCGAAAAATGTAATAAGGAAAGATATCGTAAAATTGCGATTTATTATCTATTTTTGTACACTAACTATTTACTCTTGACTTACAAAAAACATGACTGTGCAAACATTTTTTTATGTGTGTAGGCTAGGTTGTATACAAGAAAAAATGAATATTTTCGCCTGTTAAACCTTGAAAAGAGTATATTTACCTTCAAGAGTATTTATATAATTAATTATGTTATATTGTTTTTGCACCGAATCCTGTTTAGGCACTGTAGTGCAATTGTAAATAAAATATAGTAAAGCTGACAAGATGTTAACAATTATCATTATTAATTCAGTTTTGAAATACTTATCTGAGCCAAAGTATATTTTTTAAAGTTAAATTTATACTCGTTAGTTTCATTTAATGTTTCTAGTTTATTTCCCAGGGTGTTATTGTCAGCCGTTGTATCTAATGAATCAGTTGACATAAATTCGAATTTCTCTTTGCTTTGTCTCTTTAAACGAGTTATCTTTCACTGAGTAATCAACAGCGAAATGAACTAAGTAATATCCGTTTTGTGTTTCTACAAATGAACATCTAATGATTAAATTTATCACGAAGCCTCCAATAAGCAGGCACTTATTGTATCAGCTTGATTCTGAGTATCATGTAGACTCCATTCAACCTCTATACAAGCGAAGGGCCAATCGCGGGGGAATATGTAGCATTTGTGTTCCGTAACAAGACCAGAGGGTTTTGGGGGAGGGACAAAGGGAGGGGATCCAATGGCCGCCATTTGTCCCTTCAGCCACTGACATCTTTATTGGAAACGACAATTTGCTTCATTAAGGCTTTAGATGGGCTGGGAAATAGACGACATGGAAACAAGTTGGCACAGAGAGGGGGGAAAAGAGGCGCGTTCATGATGGCCAGATATGGAGAATGAATGCTGGCAACCATCATTATATTACCATCTAGACAGAGAATAGGGAAAGAAATTGGCGCTACGTGGTGCTCAAGAACGAGGGATACCAGCAGGTATACATTTTGAACCACTTGATTAATACACTGCCGGGGTAGCATCTGATAGAAACAGAAATTTACTGTGTATCATATCACAGTTGGCCTCGATATTTTTTCTTTCAAAAAATAATGTTGGAAATGTTTCTTTCTCCAATAATGTTGGTGTTATGTTTCATGTTAGAAAACATAAAGAGGAAAGGCATGCTTCCCTGTAAAGATTCCGATACCACAGAAACCAACGTGAAACCAACTTTCGTTTAGTCCACGTGAAACCAACTTTCGGTATTGTTATTCTATAACTGTAACTCATCGACACTTTAAAATCCCAACGTTAGATTTTTGGTCAGTATTAATTTTCAAGTGCCGTAAAATCGCCTGAATGAGTTAGGTTTATTTATATGTTTATTTGGAGTCAGTAATATCTTAAATCTTAAATTTGAGTAATTTTTTTTTTTTGCCTACGTACCTTTACTGGTTTTTAAAAATTCCAACATAACTAAACGGTGGTTTTCACTTGTGTCACAAAAATAGTGAGTAGCCAATACGTTCTGATTTTAAACTTCGAGTTTGCTGTTTCTTAAACGTACTGCCTGAAAATAAATTTTCTAGCTAAAAAAGGAAAAAATACTTGAAACATGATACTTTTAACTTTATATCTTATGATTTCTTGTTTATTTATTGAAACAAGAGAGTTATAAAATGTACGTACAAAAGTTAAAACAAAAGTTACGAAGCCTTTCTTTTCCAATACAGTGAGTAGTTATTTCGCAAATCATGTGGAATGTGTTAACGAATCTTTCTGTAGCAAAATAAATCCATTTAGCCTAGAAAAGTGTACAACTTCCCTTTCGATACCATTGCGCGTGCCTCGTCTTAATGGGTGTTGTTACCGAAGTAAATAATCTTCCCAACAGCTACTTCCGGTTTCTAATCAATAATTGTTAACAAGTAGTAGCTTGTTAAGAAAACATACGTCTAAATGATAGAGAACAAGCTGGTCATCATGCGTTGGCCAGCTTTGCTTGTTTCGCATGATTAAGCCAGTTAATAGAGTGTGTCACATATAGAGTCCGTCTAAAAACCGCGCTTATTCACTGTGTAAAACTACACATTAACCATGAACGCACCAGTAGTTCCGCGATTAATAGCCAAGCCCTACGTGGAAAGTTGACTGTGATGAATCGTTACGTCTCTATACACGTTAGTTCACTGGCTCGCCTATTGCCATCATGCATTCTGATTGGTCCATTTAGCCCCAGAGGACAGGACCAAGGGCACATAAAATACAAGCCTTATGTCAGGAGTGTTTAAAGGAAGCACTATGGTCATCTCTGTTGACTAATAGAACGCTTGCTCCACTAAGTGCATCGTGATTGGTTCAACCACAAACCAAAGATTAGATCCGGCAAGGGGACAAACCTGTCTGCAAACACCATCTGGCTGTCCTTTAAGCCAAACAAAAACCAGTCATAAATCTCGACTGCAAATCGGCTCCATTTGGCTCCCTGCTGCTTTGATAGCCAAAGACAGCCAGCAGTTTAAATTGTTCGTTTCAACATTCACTTGAATAATTTAACCTCCGTGGAACGGGCACTGAAGAACCAAGAAGAACTCGATATTTATCAACCAGTTCAGGCGGGAGGGGGAGGGATTAAATTAATCACGGTCTTCTGACAATCGCAAAATATAAATAAACGACGCAATCTCTGTATCAAAGCTGGCAATGATGAACAATATACAACAAAACTGAAAAAAAAAGGTGCCCAAGTTAAAGTGTCCCAAGCCGGCAAAAACAACGCCAGAGAGACACAGGAAGTTCCACATTTCAGACACTATTTTCCTCGACCAATCACCCATTCTTGTGACAAATTTAGCTGAATGTTTAAGTGGTTGTGTTCAGAATTTTAGTTGTTGAAAATTTATCAAGAAAACATTTGCCGGTTCATGACCTATACTTGCCCACTTGACCTACTTGCTCATTTTTCCTCAGGATGGTTCTGAATTTTGAGAATGATGGAATGATTCCTCCACTCTGAAGACTTTGTGCACTACCAGTTCTCATCACTGTGTACCACTCAGCCTCCATAAGGCCTGTGTACTGACCAACATTTTTTATTTTATTTTGTGGCTCACAAAGTATAGGCTACATACACAAAGTAGGCTCACAAAGTAGGCTATAGTAGCCTATATACAATCCCTGTGGAGGATAAGTGGGTACAGTGTTTGTTTACTATCAGTACACAGTCTTCACTTGTGCATTTCAGTCTTCACATGAAATGTAGCCTATACAAGTAGGATTTGTAAACCATTATGTGCAAGTGAAAAACAGCATTCACGACGTTTCGTCTCCATGGTCGGAGTCGTTTTCCAGTGAAGGAAATTAAACCATATCAATAAAGTTAAACCATGCTGTTAAAGAAGCATGCTGTTGAAATTTGACAATCTTTTCAGTTCTTAGGGATGTAAGGTGTCGTATTTGGTTTTATTGTGATAACTTAAGTCCCTAAGAACTGTATGGCTCGTTAAATTTGACCTGTGCTTCTTCACTAGCATGATTTAACTTAATTTATATTGTTTAGTTTCCTTCACTTCGTCCTTGGATACGAAATATCGTCAATTCTATTTTCTCTTGCACTTAATGGCTTACTACTTCTTCTATAAAGTAAAGTGCTTTTTAATTCTTACTACTTTTCAATAGTATACAGCCTACACAGCAGTTGAGAATACGTATTTCTGTTGTACTGTGTTTCAATACATTGTTTTATGATTTATTGTATTTTTTTGTTTAGTCCAGATGAAACCAAACAAGGTGCAATAGCCAGACCAATAAATTTATTAGTGTTTATGTATTAAATTTATTTATTAATTTATTATTATTACACACACATTCGCATGCACGATTGCACGTGTGGTGCATCCATATACTTTTTGGTTTTAAACATCTATAGACTTTTTGGTTTACAACATGTCAACATCTGCAGATTTTTTGGGCTTATATATATAGACGTATTACTTTATCCAAGGCCTTTTGGATTGCAACTCCTGTAAAGATCTTGTGGACGCAGATGATCTGGTTTACAACGTCTATATGTTAACATGATATTCCGTAGACGTTTAAACACGCAACGTCAACAAATAATCGTCGTGCAGCTGAAAGGTGATGTGATGATGATTTTAGACGTTGGGTTTATAGACGTTGTTCTTTATGGCACATTGACCCAACGCCTATGATAAGTTTTAGCATTAGTGGTGTTGTAAATGGTAATGCCATTTCTTTTCTGTCCTGTAGGCTACTGTAGCTGACAGATATCTCGTTTGGGTCATCTGCATAACATATTCGGTTTAAAAAGCGGCAGGGACAGAACATTAATAATCCCAATGATTTCCTTTTATTTTAAATGCTTTAAATGGAAAGGTTGGTCATGGAAAAACGAAGCGTGTGCAACAGAAGAAAACGACGGAGCCTGATGGGATTTATTCGAAGTTTTCATGTTTTTTCTTAATTTTTATTTCACTTGAATTTGTAAACAGGTAGGAAAACCGAGAAATCTATGATCTTTCAACAAACGATAGGCCTATTTTTTTTTGTAAACGTTATGATTTTTCGTTTTATTTTTAACAACTACCAGCAACTTTTTTTCGCTACATTTTGGTTAGGCTTCCCGTTATAAAAATTTTTTTCACCTTCTTCAGCTTAATGTTGTTTGGTCTTTGCCAGCATTCGCCAACTGAAACAAATCGATTAAATTATGTAATATTTGCCAATCATGCTCTTGCTTTACCATTCATTGCTCCCTGTTGAGATTAGCACGCATGCCCCGTCAGCCGTAATTAAGATGTGAGGAGATGAATTAAAACTGAGCTAGTAGCATGACACATGGCTTTTCCACAAAAACTCAATTTACGTTCCCCCATGCAGCGATGCATGATTACACTTAACGAGAAATTACATACAGGTCTTTTTTTTAGCGAACGACGTGACTGCAGAGCATATTCTTAGTTGCTCTACTTATTGGCCGGATCGTTCGCGTTTCTTCAACCGACCTTCAGTCATTATATTTTTTAATAAATTCACTTTGGTTATTCAAGAGGACAAACAGAAGAAAATTAAAGTGGGATATTGCAGCACTTTATTCGAAACTTAGCAGCTGTCTTAACGAATACGGAAATGGCTCAGCTGACTCAATCAAGACACAGTTTCGGTACAGCTTCTCGCTCTTCTGTAAGGGCTCGTTTACGCAACCACTCGCCTTTGCATTCCCACAGCTATAAGCTAGAATTCATCGGAAATTCCAACATGGCGACGATTTTAGCTCTGATGACTGCAACGAAAACAGTCAATAATGTGAGTTCAGAAGAGAGTGGGAAAATTGTTTCGTCTGGAGGAATTCTTTATCTTATTGTCACCGACTATAAGACTGCAAGCGTTTACTCGAACGATGGCCGGATACAGTTCCAGGTAGCGTTCTTACCGTGGCAACGACACCTTCGCCATCGCGATTAAATTCAGCTGCGATAATACAAATGCGATCGTTGCGTAAACGCGCCCGGTGTCTTAATATTCAATTTTCTCGCTCAGTAGCTTTTACTTATGTAAAGTCGCTGGTCGCGTCCCGTTTTTAACAGAGCATGTGGCTCTCGAGTTGTTTGTACCAACCATGACAACGATGCGAACGAGATCCTCTTTCAGGGGTCGAGACACGTAGTATAATGCACTCAGCATGACGGCATTGATTTATAGCAACAAAAAAAAACTATTCCAATTACAGTACAAAATGCAGAACTTATTTATGAATGCAGCATTCGATGTGCGGGGGGGGGGGGAGGTTTTATGGCGCGTCAACAGCTAGGTCATTAGCGCCAACCTCTGGCACAGTGCAGTCGATGGTTGTTTTCGATTCGACTAACCTGAAATGGGCACCGTATTGTGGTCTGAATTCTAGCTGCGAAGCGCTATTTTCTGTATTTTCTATTGTGGCTTGGTCACCCCTAGAAGCTGGTTTTTGTGCGAGAAAGGGCAAATTTTGGAAATAGCGTGATAGGACGACTATGTTACGTATACTGCAACGTTTAAAATGTGTATTGCACTTTGTTCTTTACCCTTGTTATTTGTTGGCGTACTACATTTAGTTTTTTATGTTTTGCCGCATTCTTCTAGTAAAAACTGGAAAGTCATCTTAAATACACAACGATATACTAGCAAATAGCTTTTCGATTATATGCACCCTACCGCTTCAGTTTGTGGAAAACAAACTCTAAAAAAAGGAAACCTTCAAATTTGTTGGGTTGCTAAAATATAGGCCTACTTTTATTCTTATTTCTGGAGCCATCTTCATACATGCTACTACAATGGAATAACAATTACGCAACAAAAAATAAAAGGCATTTAACAAATATATTAAACAAACTAGAATAACATTTGCTACTTCTCCAAAGTAAAAACAAACTTAAGACGGCATTACTAGTAGAGCTAATAAAACATTACAAAACTTAGTAATACGTAGAATAGGTAACTGATTAATAGATATAAAATATGACCAGTCTTGAATATAGTAAATGAATGAAAATATAACACTTAAGTACAAAACTCAGTAAAAATATAAACTGTATACTGCTCACACGAGTTTTTCTCCAAAAACTTCAAGCATTGTCAGCAATAAAGATTATTATTATTATTATTATTATTATTATTATTATTATTAAAAAAGACAAGGAACGAAACGAATGGATGACACAAGAAATCTTAGATTTAATAAATAAAAAAAATCAGATGTGGAAAAAACTAAGACAGGATGGAGGAAATAGCAAAATAGATAAATTAAAACAGTATAGGGAATTAAAATGTAAAGTAAATTTGAAAATTACTGAATGTAAACAAAAATACTACAAGTTAAAACTAGAGCATGCAGGAAAAAATACTAAGAAACTTTGGGAAACTGTTAAGGAAATTAGTGGAAAAAGTAAAGGAAAAGAGAATATTGATGACAAAATAAAAAAAACTTTCGCACAAACAGACTTAAACAAGCTACGAAATGATTTTAATGATAACTTTGGAAGTCAAATTCCAAATCTGAGACAGAAATTTGAACATAAAATAAATAGTTATAAACAAAGTAACCATTATAATAAGGTATATAAACATGTTAAATCAAAAGTGGAAACAAAACGTATAAATACTATGTATATTCATGAACCAACTAACGCGGAAATTATAACAATTATAAATGAATTAAAACATACAAATGCCACAGGAATTGATGGATTTAATACGTCTAATTTTAAAGAAGCACAAGATAATACAGCAAAATTTATTTGTATATTAATAAAAAGTATGATTGAGAAAGAAGTGTGGCCAGAAAAATTGAAAATACAAGTGTTAAGACCAATATACAAAAAGGGAGAAAAAGATAATATGGACAATTATAGACCAATCTCTCTACTATCAATAATAGATAAAATAATAGAAAATTTTTTTTCAAATAAAATAAGAAATTTCCTAGATAAATATAAATTACTAAAAAATATGCAGTACGGATACACAAAGAAAAAAAGTACAACTGACCTATTAATTCAAATAAATGACGTAATAACAAAAGCACTAAATGAGAAAAAATACGTTGGAGCTATACTCATAGATCTGCAAAAAGCATTTGATACATTTGATCATGGTAAGCTACTTAGAAAATGTGAAATAATAGGCTTGAGGGGTAAAGTTCTTGGTATAATTACAAGTTACTTAACAAACAGAAAAGCAACATTAAAAATAGACAATGAGTATAGTAACCATAGAGATGTACTTTTTGGAGTACCACAAGGATCAGTATTGGGTCCCCTATTATTTTTGATATATGTAAATGATATAGAAGATTATACCAAAAATACGTTAATTTATATGTTTGCCGATGACACAATATTGATCTCAATAAATTATGTTTATAAAGATATGATACAAAACCTACAAAAAGATTACAATATGATAAACGGGTGGTTAACAGACAATGAATTATACATCAGCGAAAAAAAAACAATACAACTAGACATAACCGTTCCAAAAATGAAAATGTACAATCAATGTAATATTGTTAACCATTCAGGAAACTGCATAGAGTTATTGGAATCGAACGAGAGACACACCTGTACAGATATATGTAAAAATTTAGAATTAAAAAAAACAATAAAATATTTAGGAATGTACATTGATGCAAGATGGGACTTTAAAGAACACATAACGAATCTCATAATTAAACTAAGACAAATGCTACCGACATTATACAGGATAAAAAACATGCTAAATAAAACAAATAAAAAAATAGTTTATAATGCCTGGATTGAAAGTATTATACGATATGGTATAGAAGTATACGGTTTTGCAGCAAAATACATCCTAATTCGATTACAAAGAGTACAAAATAAACTTGTAAAAGTACTTTTCGAAACTGAAAATGAAAACACTAATGAAATTTACTATAAAAACAATATTTTAAAAATTGAAGACCTACGTGATTATGTGATTATAACAAATAATTACTATAGTAATATATATAAGAATCCTCAAGAATCAAAAAGAGAACTTAGAACTACCTCAATTAAATTTAAAAATCCTGAATGGAACAACTCGTATGGAACAAGAAATAGAGCATATTACATTCCAAATATATTTAATAATCTAGATAAAAAGTTAACAAATTATACAAGTATCTGCAAACTAAAAAAGACGTTAAAATTAAATTTGGTAGAAGGGTATACAAAATAGAAAAGTATAAACGAAGGGCATAAGTAGGAATGAAGGAAATAATAAAAATGTAAATAATAGTGTAAATAAAGCAATGGATGTGTAAATGTGTATGTATGTGCTATTTATTCACTTTATGTATATATTATTTATTTTCTTATGTATGTATTATTTAGTATATGTATGTACTGTGTATTGTCGCTCACACAAGTGTTATGCTTCGAGCAATGTGGACAATAAAATATATTATTATTATTATTATTATTAGGCGAACAAATAAAAAACACTTTTCGTAATCAGAACACTGACACTATTTGTAATAACTTTGCTGTTACCAACAAAAAGTTCGAAAGTTAAAATGTATAAAAAATGGTTCTAAACCTTAAAATCCATACAAAAAAAAGTTAATCCACATCTCAATGCAAATACACGCGGAAAATTCTATTCAAATACTTAAACCTACTCTTTATGATATTCTAAGAATTATCAATAAAATAAATTAAAAAAAAATCTTGTGGACATGATGGCTTGTTTATGGATCATTTTTTTTTTCAAACTAAAGAGCAAACATCCTACTTTATGCAAATTTTAATCTCGGCAATTATTGAAACTGAAATATGGCCTTCCAGTATGAAACAACAAATAGTTAAACCAATCTACAAAAAAGAAGATAAACAGGATCACAACAATTACAGACTAGTCGCTTTGTTTCCAGTGCTAATAAAATTGTTGAGAAATTGTTTGCCACCAGAATAATGAATTTTCTATATAGGAATAAAATCGTAAATAAACAACAGTTTGGATTTCAGCTACATAAAAGCACCATCGATGAACTAAAATACATTAATAACTACATTAACCGAGCTTTGCACGAACGGAAACACGTTGAAGCTATCTTCATACACTTAAAAAAAAAGCGTTCGATACTCTTGATCAAGAAATTCACTTTGGAAAATTGTGTATGGTGTTAGAGGCAAATGTTTAAATATCTTGATAAACAATCTTACAAACAGAACTAGCATCATAAAAATAAACAACTCTTACAGCATATGGAGGGAAATCGAATATGGAGTACCACAGGGTTCAGTTCTCGGACCGATACTTTTTTTTTT
>JAHWFP010223634.1:0-14017 GCA_023313725.1 Lithobius niger | reverse complement strand
TATTATTATAAATTCACTCTAATACTAACCAACAACAATTCTGTATCCATTTTTAAACATGAATAAGAGAACAAATAATGCTTGGCTACAAACGCCACTGTGGAAGAAGACATATGGGATACACCATTCCATATCACTTCAACCAACTCCCTTCAAACCTCATAAACAGTACACATATACATCAAATGATAAACTTCTAAAAAAAATGGACACTAACAAATGTATAATGAACTCCCTTTAATGTATTATGTGTGTAGCTAAGGACTAACTGTTAAAATCGCTTTTTAACACTGAATTGCGTATATTTGTCTGTATAATAGCCTACTTTATTATTGAATTGTGTAGTAACTTGTGTATCGGTATTATATTTAATGTTTAGCTTTCAGTGCACTAACAAGCCATCATGGCTTCGTGCCTTGTACAATTCTTTGCAGCTTGTAGCGAGTAAATTATTATTATTACGCTATTTTTATTTTAATACATTATTAACCATAAACACGACACAAAATAGTTAAAAATTGACTCTTGAATCAAGCATACTGAATAATTATAATTTTTTGGGAAATATGATACTGTTATAAAATAATTTTAAAAAAATTCGCACTTAGAATTAACAGTTTTTTAACACGATGTCAGCTAATTTATAGAAATCAATTCGGGTATCAGAAAAAGAAAGGTACTGTGGATGCATTACGGATTATTAACAATAGCCTACTGTAACCAGAGGCTTTCATGAAGGAATATATGTTGGTGCTATATTAGTGGATTTACAAAAGACATTTGACACTCTTGAAAATGACAAACTATTTACAAAAATGAAGAAAATTGGACTTAGAGGAAAAATACTTAATATTCTTAAAATTTACTTAACCAATAGACAGTTCTGCGTCAAAATTGACATCACAATCAGTGAGTGGCATAATGTTGAATTTAGTGTACCTCAGGCATCCATACTATTTTATTTTTGATTTATATAAATTGTATTGGTGATCTGCGATCTGCAGTGGAACACGCATTTAACCTTGTGGCAGATGATATAACATTAATTTCAATCCATCTAAACTATGAGGACATGCATAAAACAAAACTACAATTTGACTTTAACAAGCTATGTAACTGGTTGACTGACAATGATTTATATCTCAGCATTGACAAAACATGTTATCTTCCAAGCAAAACTTAAAATTAAGAAGTTATTTCAACGTCAAGTGATTACTAATTATTATTTTGACCCTGCTTTTAAAACGAAAAAAAAAACATAACCACCAAAAATATCTGTGAATGGTTGAAAGTACCATTACAGAGAATCTTTTATGGAACAAGAACTATAGAATTTGTTATACCTGCTACTTTTAATCAAATTCCTGCTATACTAAGAGGATATAGCGGTTCCACAATTATGTGACGGGAAATTAAAATGTGGCTACTTGCATTGAATTTTTAATTATTGCCTTTTAGGTTAGGGGTATAGTGGTACTTTTTCATTGTCTCTTGGTTTTACTTAACTGGCTTTGCTACGATGATCACTTTTATAATTAATTTTTATCTATGGTGTTTATTATGCTTTTAATTTTTCATGTTGACTTGAAACAATGAATTTTTTAGGGAGACCCTGTGTCACTTGTGCACTGTAAATGGAATTTTTATGTTTTAATAATAAATCTATTATTATTAAATTATTATTATTATTATTGTTATTAAATCAGCTGAAGCAACTTAATGATTGTATGAATGAAGAGGGCCAGTTTTCTTAACCTTATTAGACATTTCCTAATCCTAAAATAAAGCAATAAAATAATAGAGGGTAAGCAAAGTTGCAACCCGATGACGGAAAATCTCCCATAATAGCAGGGCCCAATCATTCCCAAGATTTTGGCAATTAAATCTACTGGCCTGGAGTCAGGAGGCAAAATCCACAGCTTCTTCCCCAGATGATCTTGAGACAAGTGGTACAATACAAAGCGAGAGTTACAACGTGGATACTTCCGGCTTCTGACGGTACTCATGCAGCGTGGATTGACGATTTTATTGTCTTCGTATGTTGAATGGCGTGAGGGGACAGCTATTATTTTCTGGAGATTGACGCGAGATTGACGGAACGGGGTATTAGACTGAATAGAATTCTGAAAAGTGTAATTAATTCAAAAGGCTAATGAAATAATCAGCTTATAGTTTATCGAGCCTCTGTGTTGTATAATGCGAGCGCGGGGATGAATTCTGAATTAGCGAATATGGATAAGTTTTCTGCATGTTGAGATAAGTTTTCTGCAAATCAGCAGATATCCGAGTTCCGTCCAGATCTGTCTGTGTCTCAGCTTTAAACGGAAAGACCGACGATGGCGCAGTACTCGGCTCGGCCATACGTTACTTTGTTAGCTCACTTTTCAATTGCAGCAGTTAAAAAATTTTTTTAGTGCATTGGCTTATGTTAAGAAAACCTTCGGAGCTGATGACTATCGTATTACGAAACTGATACGCGGTTACTTCCAAATTATGGGCCTTTAGCTTTCAATGTATTATGACTGTGTACGTGCAGAGACTAATTCTTGAGGGTCTGAAACGACTTAATTTTGCTGGTATTCATGGTCAAAGGAGTGTTTGTTGTTGAAGGATGCTTTATAATAGGGCAGGCCATGATCCCTCCTGCTGGCAAAACCGAGAGTGGAGCCACTGCAAAATCACATCTAACTTGAGGATGGTAGCGTGCAAGTTACGTGAGAAGGCGATTATAGGTGCTTTGTGGTTCAGACTAGTCAAAGCGCAGAGGGTGGGAGATGGGGGAGGTCCATTTCACCAAAGCTTGCCTGCCTCGCTTGTCCATGCTGCTATCACAATGAGAACCTAATGAAGACCTCAAAAGCCCATTGTTACACAGTTCATTTTTCTTCTAGAGGGACATAAAAGGGCGATGGGTGAAGAAAGAGGGAGTTCTCTCTTTTGATTGGTCGATTCGAGCTGCTACGCCCTCTTGTGAATAAATGCGCGACCGTGTGGCGACAACGAGTGCTGCAACCCGTTTGCGCCATTTGTCTTGCGGCAAATCCACGTTGGCCCGAAGCAGCCAGGGATCGTTCATCATTGCGTCCTTACCCCCGACCACTCAGCCACCGGCTTTTGTGCTCGTCTCCATTCTGCTAACGTAAATAGTGACCATGTTTCACTTTTATACCCCCGCGTGTCCTGGCCGATGTTTGCCTTCTCGCGGACAACTGCTCTCCCTTGCTTCATTCCCTTCCCCTCTGCCTTTACCCCCAACCGAGAGGGGGGTTTGAAACCCGTAACGATACATAGATAGACTGCAGGACCCGAACCCATTGTAGCAAAGTGAGGGTAATTGCAAAAATATGAAGTGAGCAATGGACAGCTGGCTTCCCCCTCCCGTCACTCGCTTCCCCCTAAACTCGGCGTGTCATTATTACTAAAGCAAAACGTCACACCACATTAGGTAATTTGTACTCTTCAGCAGTTCAACCCAGGGAACGAAGCTTTGGGGAAAGTGAGAATGGAAATTATTTTCGTTATGTTCAATGTTTGTGGAATAGCATAACCTGACGAAAAAATAGTTTTGTTATCAAATTCTCGAGAAATAAGGTGTATAGGCATTCATATAATGTTATTTTTTAGTTGATTAGTGCAAATAAGACCATTGGCAAGGATATTTCCCCTGAGGCTTCCAGTTCTACTGACACTTTTCTACTAACCTATAATGAAATGTGTGTTTGATAAAAAACATAAAAAAAGGAACGATAATAAATCACGAATTTTGTTTTGAATTGTGTATTTGAAGGTGATTGTATAGTTCTTCTTCCTGTTCAGTAGGTAGGTATCCTACTTGTAGGTTTATAGTTTTAGTTTATATTTCCTCAGAAATAGGAGGCTAAATATGTTGCAACTAGTTGACTGCGACACCCGAATGTAATGCAATAGTTGTGTCACTCATCCATGGGACAAGGCAGCCTAATGATTTCGACAACTGTTTCATGTGCAAGAGGTCCCTGTTTTGAGCCTGTCCTCTGGCACGCCTGGAATTCTCAGGAAGAGTAGGGCCCTGTGACGCCTCGTGCTCATGTCGATTGTAGCACGTAAAAGATCCTAAGAATTTCCGATTACTAGAAAATTGTCCCTCTCACCTTCTGGCACCGTGACTTCGGCTGGGAACATGACAAACCTCCAATTATGTCATTCAGCCTAAAGCTGATAATGGAAGCTATGGAAGCTTCCATACTACACAAAAAAATAAATTACTGCAACTAATTATTTCCAGAAATGCCTTTTAAAGTTCACACTGGGCATGGGCACTGTTTCTCTTAAAAATTTATTTCAAATTTTAAGCTGAAGAATATTTATGTCTTGCTTAGGTTATTAATTTGAACATTGTTTTTAACAATTCACTGTTTGTACCACGATGTGCATTATTTATTTATTTATTTATTAGGTGCGTATTGTTTCATCGCATTATTGGGTTGTATTGCATTTTTTTGTCTCCTACCTGTGTTGTAGGTCCGGGCAATTCTGCAAAAACAGTACCGTACAAATGTACTGTTTTTGCCAGGGGTAATACAAATCTCTCACTGACTCACTATTCACTACTGGCTGCTTAACTCAACCTTTACTCAGCAACGTGTTTTGGCGGTACAGTTAATAAGCCTAATCAATACTGCACTGTGAATGAGGTTGACGCTAATGATCTAGCTGTCGACGCGCCATTAAACCTCTTCCCTCTCCCGCTAATCAAGAAACACATGAGTTGCAGAGACAATGTCAACACTTTTCAATTAAACCTCTCTTTTAATTAATTTGTAAAAGACGTGGTCATTTTTTTGCGAAGCTTATATTCCCGAAAAATACACGTAGGTGTATATAATGTTTGCAAATGTAGATTGACGCCATCATTGAGTTGCCTTTTCCCAGCATTCTTCTGTATGGAGCGAAGGGTGTGCACATTTCTGAACTGGGTGTTCTTCAACCGTGACCAACGGGAATTGTGGTGTGGCCGAGCGTGCTCTCCCTCCGTCGCTCTTGTTACAGGCATTGTTGCATAAAGGCCGTGAAAATCAAGGGAGACGCTTTTCAATGTCAGTCGGTGCCTGTTAAGTAAGTGGCCGGCTCCAATTCAGCCAGACGCTTCAACACGAAAATGGCGACGCGTTTGTCACAATGACGGAAAACGAATGAGTGACTTAATTCGCGGTGAAAAATAAGTTAGTGAAACGTGGACCAAGTGACTTCATGAATACCTAGCCTACCTTACCAGAAATGAGGCCGTCAGTCTAGCTTGCACACGGCTGTGATCTTGCAGAACCTGCTACGTTTCCAAAATAGCTCAGTGGGAACCCCTCACCCAGTTTCATGAGAGGTCCTAAAACTATTTGGCTTACAGGGCGACGAAGTGCCAACAAATTTGCTTATAAGGTATCGCGAATTAGATCCTTATGGTAATCTGGTTCGTTCAGACCGCCATGGAAAGGAGGTCCTTCAACAATTTCACTTCAGGTGCAGTCCGAATGATACAATCTTATTGAGTCAGTTCCTACCCACCTAACGTTCGTTAATTAAAACAGACTTAAGTGCATTGTTTACCAATAAAATTGTAGCAACAAAGAACTGTAGAACAAAGAAGGAATGTTGTGCATCCTCTAACACTGAGTCCAACTTTAAAACAGGCTGGTCAGATAATGACCAACATCAACAAAATCAAAAGTATTTTTAAAAAAAACGACTGATTTCCCCATCACCCAAGTGTCAGTTAAATACTGAGTTTAAGAAAGGCATCGGATGCCTTAGAATTCCAGATCGGAACGACTCAAAAAAAGTAATATTTCTATTTTTCTTTATGTAAATCTCCAGTACTTAATTTAAAAGGATGTCCACGTGTGTTAGTATTACGGCTAGGTGAAAAGAATTTTCCAGCATTTACGTCGACCAGGTTATGTAGGAGGGGGTAAGTAAGGGAATGATCAGCCAGCCCTAAGGCGTCTTAATTCCAGGGACTCTAAGCTTAAGTCTTTTAAGGGTGTCAATGTAGAGGAAGTTTAAAAAACCGGGAACGTACCTTGTAAACTTCTCTGTATGCCACTGATCCCACAAGATGACTATTCTTGGACAAGTAAGGAGATCAGACGGGACTGGCTGGCATATGCCCTGAGTGCCCAAGCAAAAGTTCCCGGATTTTGCGATGGGAAACAACGTTTATTTTGGAAAACACCGTTTTTTTTTTTTGTATTTCAGATAATATTTATACAATGTGTATAATTTATACCTTCAAGACACCAGTGACCCAAGCACCAAGAGGCTTGAGAAGCTCAACACTGTTGAAAACGGCGTTATTCAAAGTGCATGGTAAATGAAGATTATTTTGGCCGAAGTGCACATAAAGATATTATTATTTTTTTTTTATTTGTTGGCAGCTGCCAAATGTTTGACCAGTCACGAAGGTGAGTCAACTCAGTTTGTAAAATCTGTTTGTCATCTTGGTCCAGCACTTGTTTAAAAAGAGAAACAGCATCAGCATATTAGGGCATTTTACTTGATGAGTCTGTAGTTTTTAAGTCACTCAGATAAAGAAGGAACAGAATGGACCGAGAACAGATCCCTGAGGGACACCAGAAGTCACTGAAGTGTGAGTGCCAAAACTCCACCTACAGGAACAGTCTGGTTAGGTTCGTAGTAACAAGTTAAAAAGACGAGAACTTTAGGATGCAATTAGAGTTGAGATTATATCCAATGCCATTGCTCTAAATGAATTGGTTCCTTTACGTCTAAAATATACGGCCATACGAATACGCCTCAAAACAAAAGCAGCGGTGAAATTATGTGCAGCAGATCAGAAAGAGATATGTTGAGCTAAAGAGCCAGAATGCCTTTTATTATGTCCAACATTTCAGTAAAACGCTGGCGTACATGCGCCAAAACAAAAACCGAGCCAAACTGTTTGTTAATGAACAAGCTGAGACGAACATCTAAAAGATCGACCCGTCACTGTCGGCGGAAAACAACATTTTAACAGTTGACTATATTTTCACGGTAATAATCAGTTTGTAACAACAAACACTTACAATGGCGAACACAAACCTCAAATTGCGACAGTAAAAGCAACATGCAATAAACAAGAGAAAATTCACCCAAGATTCACAACATGTTCGGGAAATGACGATAAGGTGGATCTTTTCTTGCGAATCTTTTCATATGGAAATCTTCTCTGTCTTGCTGAAGAGGTGATCAATCGACTAAAATACTTCCTATACTTCTTGGAGCTTAACAGACTTTTAACTTGAAGGCTTGGAAACAGCTCTGCAGCCATACGTTTCCAGCCCACAAAACAATTTACTGCCAATTTTTCAGCTAAATCACATTAGGCTTTTTCAAGGGACACTCAAAAATATAAAACATACCAATTTGTATAGCATGGCATCAAATGCTAGTTTCGTCAAACTCAGATCGTAATATAATAGTTCATTATGAAGTTTACACACAGCATAGTAATAATTGAAAACCAACTGAAAAGTTTGGAAGGGAGATGGCACCATAGAGACTAAGCATGGAAGTGACCGGAGGCATAGGCCAATGGGTGAACTCGTTCCTCACAAGTTGCAACTGTAAAGAAACAATAAAGATAAAAAAAAATGCGCTGATAATATGACAAATGACACGTCAAAAACGTTGTTTTATCTTTTTGAGTGTCCCTTGAAAGCCAAATGAGATTTATCTGAAAATATGGGAGTAAATTGTTTTGTATACTGGTAACGACAGGCTGCTAAGATGTTTTCATTGTTTTGTTTGTTTAAGGTACCCGATGTTGAGTTCAGTTGAAAGGTTGGTTCTAGGACGAAAGAGTCCAGCCGAAAAAGTGCAGATGAAATAAACAATATATTTCTTGAACCACTAAACCCCAATTCCTTGAACTTCCTCTTGAACTCGAATACAACCCTTACTGAATTATTATTTTCACTGCAGAACACTAACTAGGTGAATAATTGGGCTGCATGGACATTATTACCTGACAGTAACGACATGTGCTAGTCTTGAATCATTCAATTTTGACTGGTAGACACACATTTGGGACACATAGCCCTCATTGTAAAGAATTTAACGGAAGAACCTCTCTCTTCAATTGCGGGAAAGCTTCCAGAGGAGGCAAAACTATTGTTTGACAAGCCTTTCCTCTGCAGCAGAGGTCGAAACATGATCTGACCCGAAGAAGGCATGAAGGTTTGAAGATTTTAAATGATGAATATGAGTACCCTAACTAATGTGTGAAGCTACACTGTTACGAAGCGTGTACCTAAACGGATTGCTTTTTTTGTGTGGTGTCAGTGTAACATGTCTCTCTGAACATCTAAAAAGCTTCCAATACACTTACTACTGAAGTCAAACTAGTGAACAGTTTTACGAATCCTGCAATGCACCCTAAGCTATTTCTAAGGGCAAATTCTTTAGGCTGCTCTTCTTAGTAAGTAAGCTTCGATTCCTCACTTGCAATATAACGGAATATAGCTGTTCGTCTCTGCCTTCGGACAGTTCGGAAATCCTGACCATCTTCCAACCTTGGAATACGATTATCTTTGACTGACAATTGATCCTGGATGGAACATTCTGCTCTTGGAACGTTCAGTTTATGGACCAGATGAAGCAGTAATAAATAATCCTCATTCCATTTTCTTCAGAATCCGTCCATCAGGCGTTTTCTGAAAGTCCAACAGCTTCTGAAGGAACCTTTGGAAGGGAGTGCGGTAGTGCTTGAAAAGATGTCAGTGAAAACGTTTCTGTATCTTCCAAGCAAAAAATGTGATGGAGTAAGTTATTCCGCGTCGTTATGACCGCCTGAGTGGCAAGCGGTGAATGTTTATTGCAAATTCCATCACCGCCACTAAAAGAGTTCCAAGTTCTTTGGAATCAAGAAACCTTTTCGCCTAGGGTCCTTCTTTACAGATCTTCCCATCCTCTCATAAAAGCATCCCCTCCACGTCAGAGTTGGATCGGGTCATCCGGTCATTCGGGTCAAGGTTTAGGCCGGGTCACTGGGTCTGAGCACCAGACCCGAAATTTTGGGGCAGACCCGGTGATCCGGAATTTCGGATTAGATCTGGTAACCTACCATGATTTGGTTAGCTGAACTGATTCAGAAACCCACTGATCCCCAACTAAGCCACAGACTAAATTTAATTGAATTTGTTACCCTGTGTCAGGACCGAAAGTGATTACCACTGCTTTTATGGAAAATATTTTTCGGTTCTTAGGTATATCCACCCAAAGAATAATAAAAATAACAATAACCGTAAACAAAGTTACAATATTGTTTTTTAAGTAGAGCTGGCCTTACTAAAATGTACTGCTAAAACGCTTCTTTAAGTGTAACGATAATAATATTATTGTTTTATTATATTTCCAGCTTTGAAATGGTGAACAAAAAGCTCATTACAAAGTTAATTTGTGACAGTTGGTAAAAACGGGCCTAGCAATCCAGCACAACAGTTACACAACTATAATTCTATCTGGCGAGACAAATTCGGTTTAGATCCCACTCTCGCAAGCAAATCCAGCATTTTACTCTTAAAATATTAACCATTTGTTGCAGTTGAAAAATTCGCCTAATGGGCGTTTCAAAGGCACGATAATTGCTTACAGGGAAGGGGGGGTGGGGCTTACAGTAGCAAACCTTATTTCTCGGACCTTATTTTCAGCTGTTTCCCTTCCTGCCCAAGATCATACGGTCAACCCAGGTCCAGCCGGGTCATCAGGCAAATCCAGGTCTTTCCGGGTCAAGCAATGTTGGCTGGATCACTGGGTCAATCCGGAAAACCGGGACTAGCCGGGAAATCGGGTCACCGGGTCTGGCGGGTCACCGGGTCACTGGTGCAAACCGGATCACTGGGTCAACATATTTTCGGGTCACTCGGTAAAAAAAATTGACCCGGTCGAACTCTGCTCAACGCAGCTTGAGGAGCTAACCCCCCCCCATTTGATGCTTTTACATATGTCTTGATTCTGAATTTCTATGCTTGCTGTAAGCTCCCAAGCCTTCCAAAGTAACCTATCCACTTGCAGGCATGTTTTTCATTTAGGAAGGCAAGGGTAGTAGACTTCTATACACGAAACCAGCCGGACAACAAAATGCACACATTTTTCCCTTGGCATATAAATTTTTGCAACTCACACATCAGATACCAAAAATAAATAAAACAGGAGTGCAAATAAAAAATTAAAAAAAACAAGGCACTTCCAATATAGAATCCTCTAAAATATCGTCGGAGGATGACAAGGAATGGCCATAATCACATTAACAACACAAACGGAGACGTCCACAGGCCAGTTCACTTAGTTAGGCAAGGGTGGTAGACTTCTAACACGAAACCAGCCGGACAACTGGGTTTCCCTTGGCAAACATATCAAATGCACGCATAAAAAATTTCGCACCTCATACGGGTATTTCATCAGATACCTAAAAAAACAGGAGTGCAAATAAAAAATAAAAAACAAGGAACTTCCAATACAAAATCCTCTAAAATACAGACGGAGGATGACAAAGGATGGCCATAATCACATTAACAACACAAACGGAGACATCCTCACGTTTTGTCAAAATTCAAGTTGATGGCAGAAAAAGTAGTTTTTGGCTTGCAGATCAAAAACAATCAAGCTTTTATCAGATCAAGCTTTTATCAGATCAAAAACAATTATGTTGCGAATAACCTTCAGAATTACATTTTCTGCAAGTTATTTCATATTTAATCTTGTGAAAATCGAAGAAGACATCCAAAAACGGCGTCCAAAAATGGATTTTGGCTTGTAACTTCTAAACTATTGTTCTAAACTCTAGGACACGGCAAAAAAAAAACCGGTAATCTTCAGAATTATAATTATTTTTCTTCAAGTATGATGCAATCCAAATTTAGCATTCAGGTAAAGGCCGAAAGGCCGAAAAAACTTCCTGATGAAATCAAAGAGGCGGGGAGAGGAGAGCTACTGTTCGCAAAACCATTAGATATTTATAATAATAAATTCATTGCTAATGAAACACGCAATAGAAGGATCAGGGTTCATCACTAACACCTCTCATTTGTTTAAAAACAAAACAAAATGTAAGGCTGAAAAAAAATATTTTAAACTTGTGAATGAGCGTACAGCAGTTAGATGTTCGACAGCATGGCCTTACCAATTGATCAAGCATCTATATATTATAACAGGCTACAGACGGAATAGAAGAAGCGCAAGAAGTAGCATGAGAGTGTGACGTCATGCGTGTTTTGATGATCTACTAACATCGGCTCCAAGCGTGTGTGTAGTGGCGCAGCAAAACTAGTATGGGCTGGCTGTAATTGGTGAAGCTTGCCCTGCGTTAGTTAGGACTGGTCCAAACACAGTAGGACGGCTCCATCTGCTTGTAGTGATTAAATAAACGTCGGGAGCGAAATATTAAGCAAAATTGCTGCTTCCTTGGATGCGTATTAAGGACAAAGCAAGAACGACATCAATTCTTCAAACAGCACCGTAAACATCAACCATAACCTACTATAGACATACGGTGGCTACTTCCAGTTTCCTATAGCCTGAGACTTCTAGTTTTCTTATAAGACTTTTAACGTGCATCTTGAGAGTTTAGCCGCCTTAATCCGTGGTCTTTGACAGTGATACGCAAAGGCAAGCGCAGTTCCACTTTGTGCAGTAGGCTATACCATATTAAAATCCAGACCTCTTATTCACGTGCTATCAGCTTTATTGAGAGTCAATGGCTTCTCCATCTCTTTAATTTTTCCTGCTTCGTAACTTAGCCTCCGAAATGTGGGCAGAGATTTCAGCTCTTTTGTTTAACACTCTTGATGGTGCAATTTGCGTCTCTAAATGACTGTACGTCGTCATTGGCAAGCTGAAAGAATGGCGCGTGTCGGAGGGGTGGAGGGTGGAAGAGGGAGAACATTACGACTCACGTTCCACGAAAATGTCATGATGAGTCTGGATTGGCAGAAGGCCAAAAGGAACGCAATTGTCATTAAAATATTGCTCGCCTGTAATCGGCTTTAATAACGCTCACTTCCGTTTCCGGTCTACGTCGTCCTGGGTCTTGGTTGTCATAGCAACAAGACGATGGGATGTGATCTAGACTCATCCTCCCTCGTCACCCCTTCCTCTTCCCTTCTCCGCTCGATACGTCGCATAGCAACAGCCAATAGGAAAGAAGCGCAGAGCAAGTCGGGGATAAGTAGCCATGCTCTTCTTTTCGGCAAAATTTTGATTCTCGCATGCAACCCATCATAGAAGCAAGAATAAAAAGATATGCCCCAAGCACACGCGTTCGTTAACCCTACTATCGGTCTTTCCTATATGCATCCTTTCAACTCCATACTGCCCCCCTCATCTCTCTGAATGAGTGGTGCGACAGTCAGTTTTTGTTAAGTATCGGCGGATTCGTCATTCTGATTACAATACGACTTGACATGGCGTAAAAAGTTTCAGGTTAACGGCACTACAACTATTTAATTTTCTAATTATTTTAGTAGGTTGCGTCGGATTAAGACACACGCCCACTAAGATTCAAGGATAACATAAACGTCCGCCCCGTCCAGATGACATATGTAGAAGCATGGCGACGACTAGATACTTACGTCTTCAGAGCTAAGGTAGTTTAGCTGTTTTCAGCAATGTGAGGAAACATAACAATGTGCCAGGGGATGTGCCTTTTGTATTCGGAGTAAATTTGAAAGTGTAACTTCAGTGTTATCAGCGAATCTCAATATTGTTAGCATAGTCTGAGTTACCGTACTTTTACCACATTACAAACAAAACTAAATAAAATCTGTTGCTTGGCACAATAAACAGTCATGTAGTAAGTGAGTTGACATATTTCTTCAGGAGCGGTAACCTAAACGGATTATCTGCCCCACTCAACGAGAAAACTTCAAACTGAACACAGCTCAAACTACACAATTCAGACTACGAACACAATTTAGGAATGAAAATCACCACAACTAAAAAAAATGAACAAATTTAACCGTAAACCATCCTGACTGGCAGCAAAACTCCACAAATGCACCCTGTTTACGGAAATACTTTGGCCAAGTGGGGCCACACATCCAAAATATTTTGTAACAACGGAGTACAGTGAGCCACTGCAAACAATGGGCAACGCATTCTCTACCAGCGTGCCACAGGTCACAAATGCTGGGTGACTGTGATGCCAATCCTGTGCAGATAGTCAATTAGAACTCGTAACCAGTGCAAAGCCTGGAGAGATGGACAGCAGCTTTGTGTGGGAGGGTGTCCAATTCATACATCCGTGACACCGACGGATGGATACCAAGGTCTTCCATCCTCACAGAACCGGTCATCCTCTAAAATCATTTGCACAAATACCACCAACTAACTCGGTCATTGTTCTTGGCGGTCACCATCAGCCCCACGACTGCAGCACAATAAGGATGCCGTGACATCCCCATTGCTTGTCAAACCTGAATGGTCTGGCAACCAGCGTATTTCCACCATCAAGCCCAAATCTCGAAGAACTTCCAATAGCTTCAACCCGATCTCCAGAGCCAATGAATGAAACAGATTCATCGGTTCAAATTTCCCAATTCCGTTGCTAATTTCTGCTTGAGAGGACGTCAAAGTCGTGATGCCAAATAATGCTCTAGTGTCACAAAGATTGACGACCAATTCATCCAGCACCACGTTTGGCACAGATTCCAAGTGACACGAATAACAAAGCTAAAGGGTCGCTCCCAAACACAGATTCCCTTCTTGTATAAATTCTTAAAAGGAGGCTCTCATTACCCTTGCAATCTAATCCTTACAATCTTACAGCAACAAAGTTTTAGCACACAGGGCCATGGATTCCTGTTGCAGTGTACATGCAGGAAGACTACGCAAGATACGCAGCAAGACAATAACAGTACTACGCGAAGAATTCTTGCCTTTTCTAAATAATTTATGATAGGGTTATGCATTTTTCTTGTTAGTCCTTGTTGGTCATATTTTTTTTCAATTAACTTGTCTGATCAAAATTTTCAAAAGTTTTTTTTAGCAA
>JAHWFP010223633.1:43577-84288 GCA_023313725.1 Lithobius niger | reverse complement strand
CCAATTGACGCGCAATGTCATGCGGAAGGTGGAAACGACGACGAACAATATCAAGATGGTGACAATCAACAAGGAAGTGCCGGACCGTAAGTGGCTGTCGACACCAAGAACATTCAGGAGGGTCAAGCCCCCGCAAAAGGAAACAGTGAGTAAGTCGAGTGTGACCAACGCGCAAACGGGCCAACACCACCTCCTCACGGCGACTGCGGCGACACGCCGAGTGCCATTCCTCAACAGTGCCTTTAATAGCACGCAACTTATTACCGACTTGACTGTCCCACAAGGCTTGCCAAAAAGCGTGTAACCTCAGACGCAGAGTTGGAAAGGCGTCTGAGGGAACAAGGCCGAGATCCCTCCGGAGCGGGCCAGAAACGGCCCCTTTCGCTGCAGAATCCGCTTGCCCATTGGGCGATATCATTGGGCCATCAGACAGAGAGACACCAGTACGAGGGTGCCAATCTTTGTAAGAGTAACTAGCGAGTCGTCGAACAGTCAGCGTTATTAACTTAATTCAGTAGAAGGTGATTCACGTTCAATTATTTTACCACATAAATGAGAATTATCATTGTTGGTTCTGTCGTACTCCAATAAAACTCCTCATTTTCCACCTAATTGAGTCTAATGTTAAACTTTGAAAGTTAAAAATTTTGAATTAATGAGTAGATGCAAAAGCAAAGTCTAGTTTGTGGCTGACTTTAGTGGTTAATAGCAAGAAAATTACTTTGCAGTCGAGCAGGTGTGTTTAATGCTTTGTTTCCTGACGAATCAAAGCTTTGCACACATAAATGAAAACGTATTTTAATTTTCGGCCAGTATGGGCTGGCTTGGTCACAGTAAAACATAAAAAAAAAAAAGATGAGAGGGTGATGTGGAATTGCCAACAAGCGGGCCAACAAGTGGGCAAGTGGCCACTTGTTGGCAACTCCACATCACCCTCTCATCTTTTAGGTTTTTTTTTTTAATGTTTTACTGTGACTAAGGTCAGCACATACTGGCCGAAAATTTATAAAGCATTTTTATTTATGTGTTGCAAGCCTTTGTTTCGTCATTGCACAACTCATCAACCGTTTAGTGATAAGTGTTACTAGGAACTGCTTAAAGGAGGAATCTCCAACATAAATCTACCGCATGTTCCACCGTTCGTACTCAGTCCTGACCCCATGTCTTGGCCAGTTGTCGAACTAGTGTCCGTTTTTACTTTTGCGGTAAATGTGTGTTAAAAATTACGTTATGTAGGTTTTTATCTAAGTAATGCGCGTGAAAAATACAGGGTGAGCACAAATTATTCACCCAATACAGAAATTAAATAAAAAAAAAAAAAGTAGACATGCTTAAGGGCGCGTTTATGCAACGACTCGCCTTTGCATTCTCGCAGATAGAACTCAATCGCGATACCAAAGGTGACATTGCCATGGTAACAACGCTAAATGGATTAGCTAAATCCGACATCGTTTGAGTAAATAGTTGCATTCTTATAATCCGTGCCAATAATATAAAGAATTCCTCATGACGAAACAATTTTCCCAAACGCATCTGAACTCACGTTATTTGCTGTTTATGTTGCGAGGCGGCAGACAAAAAACCGCCGCCATGTTGAAATTTGAGGTAGCTTCTAGCTGCGAGAATGCTAACGCGAGTGGTTGCCTAAACGTGCCCTAAAATGGTTGGCGACAAATCGATTTTCAACTGGATATTCTCCAAGCAACAAAAGGAGCGAATTTGGAGGTTTATTATGAGACCATCATAACCAGAAATTATGTAAAAAAAAAAAAATGTTGGGTTAATTAACAGTTGGTACTTTACAGGTTTTCAATATCTGTTTTCGTTTTTTTTTTATTTCTTTACGGAGTAAATAATTTGTAGACACCCTGTATAACTTGTGCTGTGAACAGCCCGAGCACGTGTCAATTCACAAGAACTAGCTTTTAAACGAACTTATAACCAGGAAGACATTTTGTTTCTCGAGCCAAGGCCGACTGGAGTAGACATCGCGTGTGTTGTCATCCGACTCTACGCCTGTTCTCGCGCGCTCAGGAAGTTAACACCTGTTAGTACTGCATTGGTAAAATGAGATTTTGGCGAAGTTAAATCAACTGGCTTGAAGCCTGGAGCTGAAATCTGCTGCTTGTTTTCCAGACGGCCTTGTGCAAATGGTAGAATAAAAAGAAAGAGTTACAACGTTCTGCGCATCCTGCACAGCCTGCTATCGCGTCTTCCCATCCAACGAAAGCGTCGTTTACTTTGGTCTTCGTATAGACTGACGCTGAAAAAGGTTGAATCGTGATCCGTATCGGAATTCGGAAGTATCAGAGTAAGGTCAGAAGCAGTGATTATTGTAAATCATAACGCAACTCCACGACTTTATACTGAACTTGTGTTTTTAACAGATACTGTTGGTAAGGGTGCATTTACGCAATGAGACCTTATTGCTTGCTGAACGCTATTTGCTAGTCAACCATTATTCATTTACAGTTAGTTTCCAGTTTCTACTAAATTATTGCGGTAATACAATAACAAATTAATGTATTATAAATAACAACACGAATAAAGAACAAAGTGCAACAATAATTTTAAACATTGTTACGACGTTGTTGTCATTTCTCGTTATTTCCAAAATTTGCCATTCTCGTATAAAGAACAGCTTCCAGCAGTGATCAGAGGACGGTAGAATAAATAGCTGCTTGCAGCGAGAATTCAAAATTCAACGCGCCGTCCATTTCGAGGTTATCGAATCGAAAACAAACCATCGAATGCTAGCATTCAGAAATCAATCAGCCGTCTTGTACTGCCGTAAAAAAATTTTTTCTTGTTATCATAAATTGACGCTGTTATCATAAATTGACCTACCCGCATGCATCGACCGTCATGTCGCGGGTAGCGGTCAGACGAATAGAAGAATACATATCCGAATAGCCGCCAAATATTCCCCAAATATTCGTTCAAAAATTTATTTTTCCGTGTTTAGGCCTGCCCCCCTCCTACCATCCCCCCCACACAAAAAAAATTCGTTTTTCATAAACAGTTAAGTTTTATTTAGTCTAATGGCAATGCAAGGCTTACGTAATATATCCACAAGTTTAATTTAATCCTCTAGGCAGGGCGTAAATGTTTCAGGGAGAACCGCTGCGTGCATCTGCAATCTCGACCCCCCCCCCCCCTCCACCCCCACCTCCTTAACTCCATTTGCAAGTGAGCAATCCAAGACGCATCGCTCATTCCCACTGCAGATTGGTTGGCAGGGAAGGGGGAAGTGAAGGAAACATAGTCCGGACTGGCTGGGTCACGAGAAGTCCGCAGAAAACTTAAAAACCAACTCTCAAAATAAAAAAATAAATACGAAAATTGACACAAAACTTTTATTTACGAATGTTCGATTGGAATATGTCCTACTCGAATAGACTCTTAACGAACGAATATTCGGATATTCGCCCGATCCCTAGTCGCGAGGCACTAGGAGAAGATAGCGTTGTGTTGCCATCGTTACAACGTATAAAGGGGAGAAGCAACCAGAAGATTTGGCACTGACCAAGTAAAAGCTAGCGCGCGAGAAAATTCTGGTGCGTAAATACGCCCTAACAACAGGAGCGAAAAAATGTCATACACGTTCACATGTATGGCATTTCCCCCGCTTCTGGCCTTGTTCTGATACTTCCGAATTCCGATACGGATCACGATTCAACCTTTTTCAGCGTCAGTCTATACGAAGACCAAAGTAAACAACGTTTTCGTTGCATGGGAAGACGCGATTAGCAACTTCTGCTCAGGGCGAAACTTGATTTCTTTTAGCTGCGCAAACATCCTCAAATTGAGAACCAGGCATGATGAGGTTCACCAAGCAGAAAAGGTGAATGCCGGCGGGTAACATTTCATAACGATCCGCTGAAGCGTTGGGGGGCGGGGGGGGGGGGGGGGGGTATACACAACATGAAATGATAATGTGTATGGAGTAAGTGTCGATCGATTTGCTGAATAGTGGCTACGTTTTTCTTTTTCCTAGATAACCAATTTTGTGCGCGTCTGGTGTCAGCTTTGGCGAGCGTCTTCTCCAGAACACAAAAAAAAAAGTCTCACCGAACGCTTAATTGACTCTAGCCTTCACGTGATGTTTTCATCGATTCTTCCCCTCTGTTTACAAAAGTGCTAAGAACAACAGCTTTCAGATCCCTCCTTTTCCGTTAAATACAGGCCCTCCCTAGTAACTATCGTTAGTTGTGAGAGAAAATTCATCAAACTACTAATTTACAAAGTTATTGTGTGCGCGGCGTATCTTGAGTCCTGCAAGTATTTTGTGAGCGGCTACGTCTTCCTGTAGGCGATGGCTTTAATCGATGGCCGCCATTGTTTTTGTAACCATCTTGGATATCAACAAGGCACTCTGCTACTGAATACGTACAATCGATTATCTGTGTTCGTTCTGCGGAGAACTGAAGATAGGCCTCGGACACTATAAGCTTTCATAAAGGTATTTGCGAAGGACACATTACGGAGGTCACTTTTGTGAAGGTTTTCTGCTCCGCGATTTCAGTCATATTTCACTGACGTGCACGTCAGGCACGTCAGGCACGTCAGCGAGTGTCAAGTACTCAGTCTGTCATTTTATTAGCAGGGTTGTCACATAAGTTTGTTCCACGTTATGTTTTCAGGAAACTGACTGGAAGCCACGTTTTCTTACACTACGAGTGCAAAAAAACGTAAATATTCGACTCGTAGACTCTTACGGTAACTGCGTAGAGGCAACTAGTGCGATATCCACATGTTTTTGCACTCGCAGTGCAAGGAAGCGTGGAATTATACAGTCAGTTTCCTGCAAACATAATGTGGAACGAATTATAGCATCAGTCAGTATATTTGAATAATCTACTTGTTGAAAAATGTTTTGGCAAAACGATTAAATAATTTGAATATTTTCTTTCAGTATAATGGCCTCTTAATAGTTTGAGGAAATGTATACATTTAGAAGGCAGTAGATTGCATTAATTTTTTTTTAATAGATCCGATCACAGTGATGTCTGTAGTCAATATCATTCTAAGTATTTAACTTTCAGTTGTGTTGCTTCTTAACGCCTCAGCTTTCGGAGTAAAACTGATATGAACTTGATTTTTTTAAGTTTGAATCTGATAACCATGGCCTTTCTTTTGTTATGAAAGACGTACTGATGTCATTCAGTTCACCTAAAGAGACAAAAATTTGATTAAAATTTAAATACTGTGAAACAGAGGACAAATTACATTTTCACTACATCCATATGCTATGGCAATTCCCTTGAAGCAAGTAAGGAGAAGTAAGTTCCTCCCCACCCAACTGTCCAACTGTTTTCTCGTGGTTTGCAAGATAACCTTACATAATTTTTATTTTTATTTTTTACAGAAATGACCTAAAAATGTAAAAGCTTTCTCTATAGATGCATTTTGCGCTGAAAAATAGCATGAATGGAACTTAGTGTGTCAAAGATTAAGTCTGCTTTTGTCAAAAATTAATAATCATTTTGGAAAACAATGTTTGTAATTTATTTGTGCTGAACTGTTTAACTGGCTATCGCTCAGTTTACGTGTCATCTCCCATAATGCAACTTTTAATAAAAAAAAAAACAACAACCGGTAGCTCTAGTTGGTTGAGAGTGATGTTTGGTAGGAGTTGTGGTGTTTTGGATTGTTTTGGATTGTTTTGGATTACTATTGATTGAGCATTTGTTCCGCCGAATTTTGTATTTTTGAACCATTGATTCCAGAAGTGTGCTCTTTTTTGTCAATTTTGTTACCAATTCTAGGGTTTTTCCTCCACGGTTTGTTTTTTTGATTCTCTGTTATGTGCCTTTTTGTAGTTTGCATTTTTTCTTGCGCATTTTTATTCTGCGTTACTTCCATGTTTTGGCACATGTCACGAGGTTTCCCATGCTGCGCTTTTTTTAGAGTAAATTAAAAAATAAAATACAGATTTCGTTACATTGTAAACTTTAAAACATACCTGTCTGCTGTTAAGCGGTTTCACCTAAGTCGTGAAGGATAGATGCCTACCTTGTTTTCTTTTTATCTTTAAATTGGAGTGCTTTGGTGAAACAGCGCAATTTTCATGTTTCCCAGAGAACCTGTTTGACACGGCAGCACTTAAGCTTTGTTTTATTTCAGAGTAGCGCCATCTTACTAAAAACAACAGACCTAAAACTGCGTAAACTCAGAACACGTTGTTCTGGAAGGACTTGCTGAATAGAAGGAAGAGGAAAATTCTGTGAAAGTGCTTCTAACATTTGAACGTCGTAACGAGCGGCCAACGTGGTTGTTTCTCTAGCCAAAGCGGCGTCAAACTTTGCTGTCCCAGAAAATTTATTTCGGCATCGTCACCCTGCACTGTATATAGTATAATGTCGTGTACAATGTATAACGCCGTGTGTATAGCATAATGTTTTGTATACTGTATAACGCCGTGGTATGTAGTATACACCCAAAACCAAAAACTGTTATATAAGAGAAGCCGCCAAGTTTCCAAAAAGGGTCGGCCTTTCAAAGGAGTGATATCATTCAACCAGGGAAAGGCCGTCAAGGTTGATCCTATTAGCCAAGTTAATCGCGCCTATTAATAGTTCGAAAGTTAATTGAAAACTAGAAGATTGCTTCTAGCGGTAGCAATCTTCAAGTTTTCATTTAACGTCCAAAGTATTATTCGGTGCGATTAACTTGGCTAATAGGATCAACCTTGGCGGCCTTTCCCTGGTTGAATGATATCACTACTTTCAAGGCCGATCCCTTTTAGAAACTTGGCGGCTTCTCTTATACCAGTCTTGGTTTTGGTTGGATATCTCAACTTTCATAGGTCTGTGATACAAAGAATCCCACGGTCTAATCGTCACCTCTACCTTTTTTGTCTTGAGATATTTTGTGTGTACAACGTTTACAGCGCTGCTCTGCAGCGAAAATATAATTCGTTACGTTTTTTACCCGCTCACGATTTTTAATGTTAATTTGGGTTAACTCAATATGGTCTATGTAGAGTTCATTGACGTAATTTTTTTTTGGAATGGTGTTCTGTTATCTCTTTGGTTAAAGCAATACTCATTATATGGCAGTTCAAACATACTCGAACTTGAGGCTGGGCTTAGGCCTATACTTGACTTGCTCGCTAACAAACAAATACGACGATCCAAACTATAAAAGTATATGAACGATACAGTGCATGATTTGGAACAAAATTATTAGGAACGAAATTTTAGCTTTAATTCCAATCAGGAGCTAATAAATGTATACACGGGAGTGGCTATGTTGTAACTATCGCTCCATAGTCATAAGGTCGTATGGGAAAGAAGCTGTGGGTTTCGTTCCTACATCCATGCCGGTTCATTCAACGTCGCCAAAATCTTATTTTACCAAAGCAATACTAAAAGACATCCGTTTTCAGGCACGCGGGTGAACTGGCGTTGAGTCATGAGGCGAAACCCGCAATTCTACCCCAGTGGGCCTAGCCATCTGCTTCGCCGCTTCACGCTCGTGGAATGCTGATGCGCGAGCTGTATCTTTCCACACCTACCTATTAGGTTAAATCCTACTAGCGCATTTTTATCTGAGAAAATAGTTAAGACTATAGTCGTTCCATATTTGACCGCATGAGGTCGTGACCATGAACGAGAGATGGAACAAGCAGTAATATTTTCATGGACACTCCGACGAGCACTACGGACTCTTTTTACGTCGCTCCTGTTCCAATATACTATTACTTGTACAGAATTGGGTACGTAGAAATGATTATTCTTAACAGTTTGTACTTAATTAAACTCTTCTTTTTTTGTGGTTCCTGACTCAAACCCAGTATTAAAGGCACCTATTCACCATTTCGATACAGTGTTGCCCATATTCACATAAACACAGCGTCAACGTTCCAGATTCTCCGTCATCCAATAGGCTGATGTGGGTCACGTGATCTCGTTTTAATAATTAAAATTCGCGGCACTGCTGCGAAGTGTTGTTGCTTTTTTTTTTTAATTTACCGTAATTTTCTTTATATTGCTCGAAGATTCTACGGCGCTGCATCTAAGAGTCGAAAAGGTGAAAAGGCGTTTTTAAGGTTCTGTCCTGCCGTGAGACGGGTTAGAGCGACTCAATTTCTGCTAAAGAATGCATTCAATTTACGATAAACTTTAACAAAAATGTGGCCTTCCACATACATTCAGGGAACAAATAGAAATCCGCTGGTTTATTGATGAAAGAAGGTTACGATGTTGGTTCGATTCTAGCGCTAGTCGAATTTTTATTTTTATTTTTCCAGAGTGCGAGAGAATCACGTATAACACGGTCAAACGCTAGAATACGTTGTATCGGAGGCTATATAGTTCTATAAACTCCTTGTTTTTCGCGTTCTTCTGGAAGTATTGACACGTCATCAACACAAATTGCCGTACAGTAATACCACAGATTAGAAAGTTAACAAGATATAGCATCTAACTTCCTCAGTACTACGTGGTACCCTAGAGGTAGTTGCGGCTACTAATACTTCTGCTAATGCTTTTGCCTTCAAACAGCAAGAAGGTAAAGCATTATCAGAGGTATTAGTAGCCGCAACTACCATTAGGGCCCCGCGTAGGACAGGAAAAAATAAGATGCTATATCTATAGTTTTTCTAATCTATGGTAATACTACAAGAGCCTGGTTTAATACTGACTACTTCAAGAGTATCCTTCTGAATTAAAAAAAACACCGAGCGCTTATACAAGTCGCTTTTATCAGCTTGGAAATGAACGAGTGGCTACGAAAAATTATCTGCACTTAAACTAGGCTCGAGAGAGTGGTATTTGTAACGGGAATGCCATGCTGCAATAAGTTGCTGAAAAATCAAGATGGCGGAATTAAAAGGCATCAGCTGTAAATAACTTATCAGAAGTATTGCCAGCAGCAGTAACACGAGAGCCTAAGTTATTATCGATACTTTTTCGATAATCACGTGTTTGCATTCCAAACTGAAAACACAACGACCGCTTGTGTGAGGTCATTGGCACACGTGTTATTAACAATGTCAAGAAATTTCCAATTATGACCAATACTGGCCCAATCTTAGAAATCGTATTTCATTCGACAACGTGTAAGGGTGACGTCATTCCAACATAAGGGAAAGCTGCCTGTTTTCGGCGAACCAGTGTATCTTCTCTTTACTTGATGTTCGTAAGTATGAATAGTTTTAGCGGAGAATAGTCCTACCTCAATGCCTACCTCACTCACACACAGTGGTATGGGTTGCCACTGCGGTACACATTACGGAGATGTTAAGTCTATATTTTATGACACATTTGTACAGTTTAGGGGTGAACCTGGGTTGATGACGTATTTGTAATAGGTTGTTATCTTTTAATTTTAGTGACCAAGGTACGCAGGCTAGCCGTACCAAACATTTAACTATAGCCGTTGTTGTGTACTTCTTTAATGTCTCCCTCGTCTGAAAGTGAACTCTACCTCCATACGCGAGGTATTTTTGTCAGTTTCGGAATACAACGAGTGAGTGGGAAAAATGATCTGAACTTAAAGTATAGGATTGAGTGGTATTTGCTACGAGAATTGTTGCTTTCTTTCCGTGAAACGAGTACCGTGCCGAATTAAACTGAAAAGACCACGGTGAAAAGATCACACAAGGGCTTTCTGCTTCAGTAATTATACAGATCGAATGTTTACTCGTTTCTGAATGATCACCGACGAAACAAACCACAAATCTATCTCACTTAGAGGACGCAATTTCGCTTTTATTCTCATTACGTCTATAATTGACAAATAACGTAACCTTCGTTCAACATCGGATTTTAGCACTCAACTCCTTTCCAACAAGTTTCCCTCTATCTTCGGTCTCGGGAAATTAAATCTGGAGAGGAGTTTCGTGCTAAAACACTGTATCGGCAACCGTTGCTGGCGTTTCAGCTGCCACCATTCTGTGTTGATGCGCCGGACGTTTGTGGGTAGACCCGGCGGACGCCATAGTGATTGAAGACTAAGGTCATCGGCCCCAGCGCCGGTATGTAGTGGTGGACTATTTCTGGGCCCGTGGCGGATGTCCTTACAGAGAAATTCCCAAGAAGTTAGAGTCTAATCCAGGCTCCATTATTATAGGCCTATGTGCGCATGTATACGATGACGCGCATTGCAGTCATGTGTCATGCTTTGTTTGCCACGCATGGTTACCACTTGTTGTATTAATTCATTCTATTCCAATTCCTCCTCACTATAACACCTTGGAATGAATTCGTTATAATTTATTTGCCTTTTTTCTAACCAATATTTCGATCCTTTATGCCAAAATTATTCTTTATCACCAATAATTTCCTGCTTTTTCCCTAACCTTTTAAATCCCGCAAACAGCCTGTGTAAAACCGCAAGGGTTATTATTATTATTATTTCGCGTGCAAATTGGGAGAGCGTAATATTGCAACCTCCACCGCAATAAACCCAATGGAATCAAATAATCAGCATCAATTTTACTAGCTATAAGCCATAACATCTTTACCATGATTAACTACCACTGAACTCTCGTCAATACAACACACGAATTATCGATTTCATAGAAGCACTCGGGGTATTATAGCCGATAATACCACCTTGCAACAAAAGCAAAAAAATTATCGCATAATCAGTGATATTACCAGGGAAATTCACGTGAATAAGTCACTTCATCGTGTGCATTGCGGTTGCTACTTCGGCTTGTTTATTCTCACGTGAGGTGACGATTTTTTTTCCGCTGTTTCCTGGGCAAATTTCTCAAAAATGGCTTTTCACAAACCTGGAATTGATAGCAGGCACTCGACCCAAAATTTGGAAATTTAAGCCGGCCGTTTTCCTAGGTAATACCCCTCTTCAAATGCCAGAGCCCATTTTCTGACGTTAATTGGTTCCATTTGGATGCTCATCGACAATTGAGGAGCACCATCGCTTCAGGCATCGTTATGTCACCATTACCATCACCAATGCCGACGCAATTGATACCATTATCTAAATTTATTCAAACGCGTTCAATTATTCGTGGGTAATTTTATGCGTAGGTATTATGCCTGCGCGAATAAGTCAACTTTTGCTACGTTGTAACGCTTGGGCCGAAGCCATTCACTGGCTACATCCGAGTTATTTACGTTGGTCGTAGACCAAACGTTTTACTGTCTACATAAATCTTGTACGAGTTCTCTCACTGCTGTAAATAATTACGGAGGTATACGTAGACGATAACCCAATTTCCTTATGGGTTTGAGACGGGAGCCGTGGAGACTAGTGGAAAGTTATAAAAGATGAGGCAAGTCATGAAAGGTGGCGTTGGTTAATAAAATAAGGGTTTAGAAGGGGTACGTGTTATTTTTTTTTTGGGGGGGGGGGGGGAAGGGGGAAGCACACGTGAAAAACGCTTCTGCGAAGAGACGAAAAGAAAGATGCAAAATAAAGCGGTAACGTACAGAAACGAAGAAAAGAATATATAGATGTAAACAAACACATGTTTACGTAAACACTTGTTTAAAATAATGACGGAACCTTTATGCAAATTTCACAAAGATTAGTCTTTTTCATTACCTATTTTGGGCTAAATTACTACACAAAACCTTCAGCGTTCTTTCCATCATTTTAAGACACACGCTAGTGTGTCGCCTGCCAAGATTCAACAACATTAATGTCCGTCTTAGCCAGTTAAAATATATGTGAGCATGGTGACCACTATAGATACTTGTGTCTTTTACAGCTAAATAAAAACGGATGCAAACCTATTTACGTTGCCTTTTGGACTTATATGTCAGACTGCCTGAGCGGGGAATCGAATCCACGACCTTTGAAATCAAAGGCCAAGGTCCTACCGCTGAGCCATACTGACGCAGCCGGTTCGATTCTCCGTTCAGGCAGTCTGACATATAAGTCCAAAATGCAACGTAGGTAGGTTTGCATCCGTTTTTATTTAACCCATTTCGAGCCCATTGGCTTTCCGTCCCGTTTAATTTTACAGCTAAAGGCAGTTTGGTTGGTTTCAGGCATCTGAGTAAAAATAACAATGGGACAATAATGGGTGAAGCTTCGTTTGATAGGATGACTTTCGTCAACATACAAGTCACCACTAGTGACGCAACATAATAGTCACAATTAGTGACACAACGTTTTCATATTGAAAAAAAAGGTGTGAAAAACGTTGGTATTTTCCTAATGACTAGTGACAAACTAATTTAACGAAAATAAATTCTTTTTAAAGCTAAGTTTATTCAAGTAGCATATATAGTTGAACCATGGAACGCGCTCTTTGTAGGTTTGGAGGTTACGTGAAGCGTAAATGCAAAGTTACCAAATAATCTTAATACTATATTTTAAGGGTAGAGTTACATCAATTTGCTTCAATAACACAATAATGAACGATATGTTTTGCTTACAACATTGAACACGAAGTAAGTACGCAACGGGACAGCAACGGCACGAATGAAGAGATGCTTTTCCCACTGATAAAAAATGCGAGTTCAGCGTAATTCTCGACGACGACTAAGACACCCGTAAACTTGCTAACGGAAACCTACTAAAGGAAAAAACAATTGACCGTGAAACCGGATTTTCGGCTTTTCATATCATAACTGTTAAGGGAAAATATGGATTTTATCAATTCGGACCCAAAATATGTGATACCTCCGCAAAACCAAACTTCTTACGGAGTCTCGCCAAGCTTTTCGGCTGTTTGAAGTCATTCTATCAAACGCCGAGCTCTGTGGCACCCACCGTCTAAGACCTCAAAGGCGTTCGACTCCACGGAGGTTGTGTTGGCCCGTTTGCGCATTGGTCACACCCGACTTACTCACTGTTTCCTTTTGCGGGGGGTTGACCCTCCTGAATGTTATTGGTGTCGACGGCCACTTACGGTCCGGCACTTCCTTGTTGATTGTCGCCATCTTGATGGTGTTCGTCATCGTTTCCATCTTCCGCATGACATTGCGCATCAGTTGGGCGATACGTCTGTCCTCCTGTCCGGTGTTTTTCAATTTTTGCACGAGGTACAGATGTATGACAAGATTTAGATTAGGGGTTTGAATAACATCTCTGTAATGTGTGGTGCAGTGGCAACCCGGACCACTGCACTGTGACTGAGGTTGGCGCTAATGACCACGTTGTCGACGCGCCATTAAGCCTCAATCCCCCCCCCATAAAAACGACTGCTCACAAAGCTCGAGTATGCAGGTTTTGGGGGTGGACTTTTGACCTTGCATCAAGGCATTCTTGACGGACAGAACACAATATGTCTCCGTGGAAGACGGGTTATCGGCTCCCCTGGGGATCGTTAAGTGCCGTACCTCAGGGATCAGTCCTAGGACCCCTTCTGTTTATTCTTTACTTAAATGACCACCTCCAAATCATGCGAGCAAAGCAAGTTTGCTGATGACATGCTTTGTCATACCCCAGTTTTGGACAACGATTGCATATCTCCATTGCAGGGTGAGATAAATGGAATCGTTGAGTGGTCGACTGCATGGCAACTTCCAAATGCACAAACAAAATGTCAAACTCTTCATATTGGAAATTCAAACCCAAACCATACCTATTTTATTGATCATCTTAACCTACCAGCCGTATCTAAAACAAAGAGTTTGGGAATTGTGCTTTGCTCCGCCCTCAAACAATCTTCACATTGTGATTATACTGCGAACTCGGCCCTTGGTTAACTCCACATCATTAGGTGTGTATTTGGCTTAGGAGATACAAAGACCTTAGTCCTCGCCTTTCGAGTTTATGTCAGACCGGTCTTGGAGTATGCCAGTTCGATGTGGTTCCAACACTTGCTGGGAGACATTGATCACATCGAATCCGTTCAGCGTCGTTTTACCTGTACCTTGGCAGGTCTTCAAAACCTTCCATATTCCACACGCCTGCAACTTTTGAGATTGGAATCCCTTGAATTACGACGAATGAAAGCCGATCTATTTTTGGCTTTTAAGATTACTAGGGGGTTTCTCCCAATTGATGTCCCCTTCTTTGAACTCTCGAAGGTGAAAAAAATACGGGGTCACTGTTTTAAACTGGTCAAGCCTAACACCCGCCTAGACGTTCGGTCTTCTTTCTTTGCGGTGAGAATTGTCAACCCATGGAATGCGTTGCCATATAAATTAGTCCAGTCTCCCTCCCTTCGGAGTTCAGACGTGGACTCGACAAGTTCACCCTGAGACCGCTTTTGAGGAGACCAGAGTTTATCTGCCCACATTACCTCTGTCCCCATAGAGAACTGTTCGTGGGACTGGCTTCAGAGACTTTGGTCCTGCCGGCTCCCTTCACATCATATCGGCAGCAACGATGGATAAAGCTTCTTCAAGCCAAGGCCGACTGTTAAGAAATCGAGTTAAGAAGTCTCGCCTCCTGGCTCATTGCCTGTTTAGGTGCATGCCAGAAAGGCGATAGCTTCTTCAAGCCAAGACCGACTGTGTACAAATCGCATGCCTAAACCTCCTGGCTCAATAACAGTATAATCGCGTGCCGGAAAGGGAATGACTTCTTCAAGCCAAGGCCGACTGGGCTACAAATCGCGTGCCTCGCCTCCTGGCTCATTGGCAGGTTAGGCGCACTCCAGAAAGGGGATGGTTTCTTCAAGCTAAGGTCGACTGGATACAAATCGCATGTTTTGCCTTAAAAGGGGACATAGCTCTTGGGTGACCAGACTGTTGCCTGAAGCCTAACGTCTGTAAGGCTGCAAGGGTAGTTTTGCAGTGAATTTGTAAACTGTGTCGTGGCGAAGATCAGCGTAGTAGCACCAGGGTATGGTGGATAACGGTGTGTGGTCCTAGGTTCAATATGTACATGTACTTAAGTTGCTTTATTGTAGGGCGGTTGGCTATGAGCCATGGCTCCAATCAATTCATTATTCCCCGGCCCTTACGCAAAACACGTACTGCACTCTGATCATTTGTTTGATCGTGTTAGATATGGAATGTCCGTCATCAGCATAAGAGTTGCAGCATGAAAGCTCCTTGAGCGTAGCGAGACGACGCGGAATGAGCGAGCGAAGCGACCGACTCCGCTAGTTATTATATTAAATGAAATACTTGAAAATTGAGCAGTAAGTAATTTTCAGATGTTTCATTTAACCTTCGAGCTATTACTCTGTGGTATCAGCTTGGCAAAAGTGCTTGACATTTATATCACGACTTCAAATAGCCGAAACATTTGGCTGGAATCCTTTACAAGTTTTGTTTTGGGAAAACCTGTTATTTCCCATGTGTTCCATACCATATGAAACCACCTATCTCATGGTGTTAAGACGTTTGGGAAGAGTAGGAAGAAATATACGGAGGAAAATATAGGAGGAAATATAGCGAGCGCCAACAAAATGGCTGAGGCCCCCTCCATGGAAAATGAAACTTTGAAAGATGCAGGGCAAGTTCGACAAAAACTAGTCAAAACATAGTAAAAAAAAAAACTTACAGTGACATAAATGAGAGAGCACGAAAGATCCAGTGAAAGAGAGAGAGAGCAAGAACGTGTGGGAAAAATACATTAACTGTCACTGCCTTCGCATTTTTGTTATGCTCTCTCAGAGTCGACGAGATACGCTTCATGACGAGGAGTTGACAGCCAGTTGCACAAATCAAGAGCACCAATACTCTACGTCCGAAACTCCAAAGTGAACTAGGATGATTTACTGTCTGAATACCTCACTTGAACAACACGTATAGTTAAAAAAAATTACTTTGATGAAGAGCATGAAGTTAAAATTAAACTAAATTGCTGCATGAAGTCCGCTGATGATGAACACTGGGGATGGACCACCCCTGGATCTACATGTAATCACATCTCTTCCTAAAGCTTTTTGTTATATCTCGAAATGGAAGGCATTCGAAAGTGCTACAGTTGAGAATTAATTATACTATCTGCCATAATACCCGATAATTCGAAGACTGGGAGGGAATTTGAGGTGTACACTCTGAAGACACTGTGCACTGACGTACGTATCCCCCTGTGCCAGTTCAGCCTCTACACGACTTGTGTATTGTCACACATATGTTTTGTTATTTTTGACTTAACAAAGTACACAAAATGTGTTGAAACCCCAGGTAGCCGAGCTTGGATCCGATCCGTGTTCCTCAACTTCTGAGGACGAAAAAGGCGGATGTTCGGTAGCAGAGGACAAAATATACAAGTTCTCGGAGCTCGGCAACCCAGACTCCACACTAGAGGCTGTTGCCTCGGATCAAGTTTTTGCCCCAAAAGAATGGTCATACTGCAGCTTTTTAATCCAAATATAGCATCGTTTATTAGTAATTACTCCGGGTGTACAATTGATGGTCATCATCTTGACACTAAACGTATTTCCCTCTCAGGCTTCTCTAACTTCACCAAGTCACTACTCATTGAAAGTTCTAATGAATCAGATGCGTCTGCAATTACCTCTTGTACGGATTCACAAATATTCCACACGTCATGGTATTAACTTCATCTTAGTCATTAGCTCATTCTAAGTACTACTGAATCAGATGGGTCTGAATTATCTCTTGCAAACATTCACAAATATTTCATACGTCGTGGTATTAATGCACTGTCAAGAAATCAGTCCTTTATTGCTGTAGTCTTCAACTGAGGTTCATTTCTGTCCTTAGGGTTTGGATCAGAACCAAGAGGGCGGATGCCAAGAATAAAAATGGCGAGAGAGGAACAAACACGTTATTGGCTAGCAGACGTGTAACCAGAAAAAAAAACAGGAAGTGAAGGAAGAAAGGCATGAGAGGAGGAGAAGTTGTGACGGTATCAGTTAGTATGGTGAAGACGCAGGTGTAATTTAGCTTCTATCGGGATACTTCAACTTGACGGTGTCTAGAGGTGGTAAGGCCTGTTACAACTAATTTTAAGCCTAATTTTAAGCCTATGAACGCTATTCCAGCTGAACTCCTAACCATCCACGGCAGATGGTTTGTTATATTACTCGCATTACACCATAAGTTAAAAATTAGAACACTTCAACTCTTTGGAATGGCCCAATTATGACGCAATGGCTGTCCTGGATACAGAGTACTATTGCCTGAGCCTAGATGGGGCTGGTGTGCTTCCATGAGCTCCCCATCTACCTGTCTTCTAGGTGGGTTGCACAACATCCTCGTTTTGCAATCCAGTCTTTACGTCAGAAGAGGTTAAATTAAAAGCCAGAACCCAACCCACATTCTACACCTATGCCGTTGTTGTGGTGGGTGGTTGTTACAAAGCACGTCAGTTGGACGAAGTAATGGTAGTATAATACATGGTGTAATACATGGTATAATACATGATATAATAAATGCAGTAATGCAAGCAACAATGGAGGATTGAGTATAATCTAGAACAACCAAGCTACACAGAAAAGCAGACATTGTTTTGATACAGAACTGTGCCCTACAGCACTGTTGTGGCCTACCATTACCGTAATCGACCCGCGTAATAGGGGGGGGGCGGGGGTGACAATTGAATATCGTTTAGGAGAGAACTCGAGTACAGTAACGCCTTGAACAGGCATTTGTGTTTGCATAGTATGAAAACACGTGTAGCAGTTTAGGTAATTTCTGATTACCAAGCTAATAAATGCACAATAAGTATAAGTAAAAGTGTCACTAGTGGAGCATATGCATACTCCATAAAATGTGTACTGCCAGTTCGAAAGTCGTCTGTGGCTGTCTGGTACCAGGATTGGCATAGTATTAACCAGGACTGGTGTTTACAATATTGTGCAGGTTATTACCGTTCCTTAGTTTATGGCGTTTTAAAGTAGATACTGCTCCTCATTATGTAATATAACAGCACAAATGTTAAACAACAGCTGAGGATTAATCCAGTGCAGAAGACCAAAATTTATTTGTTGATGTTAACTTTATACACAACATAACCATTTTAGTTTCTGTTTCAGTGGTCACGTCATACTGTATATACTGGTCAATTATCAAAGTATAAATTGTTTTGGTTTCAAACAGAATTACTAACAAGTATTAGATCACAGCAAACAGTATAGCCCAACTGAAATAGGAGAAAATTTTCTTCCCACTTTATCGGGGAAATTCCTCACCTAGTTGGCACACATTGATGGTATACATATCTGCTGGTACACGTATCACGTTTTATTGTAATTTCTCGAATTACCTAATTAGTAGCTCGGCGTTTCTTTTTCCACGTAGGGTTGGTCTTTTACAACGTGTGCACACACTAAAAGACTGAAAATAAATGTAAAATAGTAGAAAATGCAACGGAGAGAAATACTTCCATATACCTGTTTTTACTCTTTTAAATAAAATAATAAAACACACGTTGATGATCGTCGATCAGCCGTTCAGTCGTTCAGTCGATCAGTCGTTGATGAGCCATGGAAAACGAAATAAAAGGAAACCTATTTCCTGCTGACGAATAAAAAAATACTACAGAAATTAGAAATTTTCTCCTGGAGGAGAACACGGAACGTGGGAAGGAAACTATGTAGTTTCTATTTAGGTATACATCGAGTAGCTATCTCATGAAAAAAGGTTTTTACGTAACCAAGGATTAATTAAAAAACAAAAGAGTATGTTGGACTTTGGGCTTATCACTTCCTAAGTAGTGTGTTAAAGCAACACCCGGCCTGCCTTATAACAGCCACGCCCAGTCATGTGTCCACACACTGTCGTCGCGAGATTCGGCATAGTAATACTATAACGTCACTTACGCCCTGGTCTTCTCGTGATCACGTGAACGACGCGGAATGACGTCTGGCCTTGTAGACGAATTGCGGGTCACGTGACAGCATTGACGCAAAAACTGTGTCGTCACTACCAGAAACAATGAAACGTCATGGTTATTGTAGGCGCGCAAAGGATCATATTCGTGAGCCCTGGAGTAAACAAAATTACCAATATTCAACAGAAAATTTCGTAGACGCTACATTTTTCGTAGACGCTAAACGGATTTTTAGCTAGGGATTGGCTAACGGTAGGTAAATAAAACTTTGGGGCTATATTGATGTGGGGGATCGAGAAAAATGGCGCCGGGAGCAATGTCCTTTTAAATAAAAATGATGACTCAATATTCCATTTTGTGCAGCGTATTGTTTTTCTTGTCAAGGTATACCAAGACTTGACTCATTCATTTAATCACGGTATAGTCTCAGTATATTCAGTATCAGTCTTGCTCTCATTTCAATAAAATTATCTTCGGTATTGGTCACATCTGGTGGAGGGTGGGGGAGTAATGAGGCAGTATGGCAGCTCGTCACATCTGGACTCGACTTATTAAGACGAGCACATGGTGGCTCGAGACGCAACCGAAACTCTGTTTGCTCGGTTTGTTTGGTGTGACGGAGATCGCTATTTGCTAACTTGGCGGTCACATGACTGGTGTGGTTCTGCCAATATTGATACTGATGTTCGTTATGTCAGTTGGTCTGTTGTCGAGGTTCTTCCATTAGTCAACAGGTTGCAGTTTTTAACTTAGACGTTAAGCACGGTCTCTTAAAATTTATGGTTTTAAAATTCAATTTTATTATAATGGCCATCTCATCACCCTGCTCGTTTTATAATGGAAACCTTAATCTTAAAGCCTGTGGTCTTCATCTACGCCGAACGCTAGCATGAATGGTATACTCAGTTTATCAAATAAAGATTTCGTAACACTGTAAACTTTAAAATGTATCTGTTTGCTGTTAAGCGGTTTCCTGATTGTGTTGACGGCACTGTTGTGTTGGATTGTTGCTCCTGCATGCTTGTTCTGATGTAAATCCCAAAATTGCTGTGGTAATAATTTGTAATGTTGTATGTAATAATCTACCTAATTATCTTGGAGGCCGGCTAAAAGGACGCTAAATTAAAAGGGAAAGCTAAAAGGAAAACCGGAAGGACAACAATCATTTTAATCGCTTCTCATTGTTTTCGTGCACGTGTAATGTCTTTGCTACAGTGCCTAACAATTCCTGGTGCACGTGCTAAGGATTGAAAACTATCGTCCAAACCGTTGATTGTTGATGGGTAAAATGAAAGAATCCATATTTCACCTAAATGCATACAGTTTTACATCAAACTAAGCTACGTTGTTAATTGGCCTCGAAATTGCCAGCTGTAAACGATGCAATGGCTTATTTAATTCGCAGATGAAGGCTTTCAGAGCTGAGCTGAATTGTTTCAAAGTGGACAACAACAATCACTGCTGAGCACGAGGCTGATCATTGCTATCTTGCTTCTTGTTTCTTTAATTAGAGTCTAAAAGGCCTCAAAGCCGTACACTCTTTACTGTGTTAAACCTAAACCTAAACCTTACTTAACCTAATCATACACCACCACTAACACAACCTCACTGGCCTCAATATGGATAAAGTCACCTGGAGTTCCAAAGCTACTCCGCCTGCCACCGCACACAAAGTCCCACTGACTGTTACACCCCAACGCACATGCTACCAAGAAGACCAGGCGACCCAACAGGCCGTGTCAAAGCCAGAAAGTCGGTCCCACCTGCACAAATTCTATGGAGGTGAGGAGTAGTGGGGTAGTTGGGTACTTTGCTATCTTGCAAAGTATTCGTTTACAATCAAAGCTCTGTGAGTGAAAACAAAACAGTAATGAGCCATTGTTAGGCAGCCATAGGCTGGCGACTTACTTCTTTTCTCTCCCAGAAAAGTAAAATGCCAAAGCAGCCGTGCTAAAGGTTTCAACTTTTGTTCTACGCAACCTTATTTATTGACTTCCCACAGAAAAATTGTTTATGCAAAGATGACGGTTCAGCGCTCACATTCTTTAAACGGTAGCACGGGCTTCCTCTAGTAATAATAATAATGCTCTTTTATTACAGTTACAGATACATTTCGATTGTACGATATACACGAATCTTACTGAATTTGTAGTTATCCCCCCAAAAATGATCAAGTATGCGAGTAATTAAATATACATATATCTTTAAAAAATATGCAGAATACTACAGGGTGTGCCATTTAAAAGGAATGTTTTGAGAACCATCTAGTTTCTACAGTTTAATCACGAATAAAAATAATAATATACCCATTTAAAAGTAAGAATTTCGGATTTAAGGAACGCTAAGTTTCACTTTCTACATCATAGCGAGTGCTGCAGTTTCGGCCTCTCCTTTTAGAGTTAACAGTTTCGAATTTGCAACAATGACAGGCCATTACTCAACAGAACAGTGTGTGGCAATTGTTAAATGGTTTCACAAGTTTAAATCTGAGACCGCAACACAGAGTGCAGGCTCCTGAAAAGATGATGGACTTCATCCAGCAAAGGATGAACCATCCAGACGGACAGTTTTGTCACTCGTTAGAAAATTCTAGGCCACTGGCAGTGTGCAGAACAAAAAAAGCATAAACGAGCAAAAACGGCACGTTCAGCGGACATTGAACAATTGCGATCCTCATTTTTATGCAGTCCGAAGAAGTCCATAACACCTGCATAGTGTGAAACTGGATTGAAAAAGTGTTCACTGTAGTCTGTGTAGTTATGTGCATATACTCCCATACAAAACACAGATGCTGGAAGAACACAATCATGGTGACAAGGTTCCAAGGCTAATACCGAACTGCACCTGCACCAATTTATGCAACAATGTGAACTTTCTCAAAATACTTAAAAATCCTTGAAGACTCATATAGGTTCGCAAATTCATTGAATTTATCTATCTTCAACTATTAATCTTCAACCATTAATTGAAAGAAGCAACTCACATGCCTTTAAATGTCGCATCATGTGTCAAATCTTGTCGTTGTTGTTGAAGACGCATAGGTTCGCATTTTGGTTGAATTTACCTATATCTTCAACTATTAACATTCACCGATTAATTGAAAGACGCAACTCACATGCCTTTAAATCTCGCCTCATGTGTCAAATCTTGTTGTTGTTGTACATTAATTTCTCGTTGATATCCATGAGTATTTGAAATCTGATTGATTTCTAGTATTTTAGAACCATAAACCCCTCTAGTGCCCAATTTCATTGATTTCCGTATTGACATTCCATTGAGAAAAATTTGAAATTAATCAGATAATAGGTTCAAATTTTATGAGCACTCTATGAGAAGATGCTTCAAATATGTAATTAGTGAAAGAACTGAGAAGTGCAGTTTGGAGTTTTTATACCACATCTTAAAGAGGCAAAAAAAATTCTGCATATGTGCCTTGGCAAACAAAGCTCTCTGAGTGCCAGTCATTCGCAATACAGTAATAGTAATATTAGTAGTGATAGTAACTTACTCATGAGCACGGAAATTGTCTATAGAAGTTCTTCGTAGCCACTTACACCAGGGCAGAATTAAAATAACAACATTCACAAGAAAGAAAAAACACAGATAGGCCTAGAATAAAACCAAAGAACGTATTTACAATAAATAGTTAAATAAATTACAAACATAAAATGGGTTTTACCAAAATAAAACCTTTATCATAGAGCTTTGCAAAGGCACTCCAGAGATTATCAAAATGTAATTTTGTAAAATAAAAAAAGGATACTATAAACAGTTAAACACAGAGTATGTAAAGCAAAATAACAGTACGACAAAATTAAAATTAATAACTTTTCAAGAATTTTGTCAAGTCGGCCAATTTCATTCTTCTTAAAAACAAGTAAGGAACTATAATTTACCAAAGGAGACATAGTTTTAGTAACATTGCAAGACATGCTTACAAACTATTGACACTCGCCAGAAAGACTGCGCAGCAACGATGAACATGCTCCCGCAGTAAATTCTACCCATTTGAACGTCAAGGAATTTGGGTGTGCCTTGTAATGGGGCGTCGGACGAACGTCTAACTGGAAAATCGTCTAATGGGGTAATTGTCTAAAATCTGTCTAAATAAAAAATCTGGAAAAGCATCTAAACGGAATATCGTATAATGGATAATTGTATAATGGATAAACGTCTAAGTGGATTAACGTCCAACTGCGGTTTCTGATGTTATATGTATAGCCGCAGCGAGCGCGGCAGCACAAGCGAGGCAGGGATATTAGACGATTTTCCATTATACGAATTTCCAGTTAGACGCTTTTCCGTTATACGAATTTCCTGTTAGGTGATATTCCGTTATACTGTTTTCCGTTATACGTTCTTCCAATTATGCGATTTTCCAGTTAGATGATTATCCCTCGCCCCCTTGTAATCACAGGGTTATGAAATAACTTTCAGTTCAACTTCACACCTAACTTCCCCAAACCCCGGGATATTTCCTCTTTAAGGTTTCCATCGTCGCCCACAGAGACTTCTAAAAATAACCAGGTGGATGACAAACTTTGTTAGGTAACCTCTTCTACCAGAAGCTTCTTTTCTTTTTGTCACCTTCCACTTGCTAACTGAAGCCCATAACAGGATTGACGGAAATAGGTTCTTCTTCCCTCAACTCCTTCACACCCAATCTCAAAACCTGCCATTTGCGGCAGAAAACCGGGAAGGGAGTTCCTGAAGCTTGTATTGAGTATCACAGCATTGCACATTTCTCGTCATATTTTCTTTTTTCCCCGCTCCTTTTCTTCTTTGGCTGCTTTCCCCTTGAAGGGTGTGGGTCGGTGCCGGACCATACCATGGTCAACCAACGTGCAGATTGGATTTCCCTCTCATCCAAGCTTTGCAACCGTCTTCTTCTCATCCGATTTTGGAGGTTTTCTTCCGTCGGTCATAACAACCAATCCTCCTCTCCTCCCCTCCTCTCTCCTGTACCAGCATCTGCCTTATCCGTTTATGTCTCCTAACCATCGAGTAGGCTCAAGGGTGGACAACAAAGGGAATGGATATGCCCTTTTCCTCCTTCCCTTACCCCCTTACCTCTGAAATAAAATTTTCAACAAATATTCTTCTGCGGTTTGTTCATCACAAAATTCCAGCAAGACTCGAGTCTCTTTAACTGTTTCGAACCATGGGGGTATTACTGATTTGAAACTTGCAGGAAGCTTCGTTCGTTGATTGAAGAAAAGTGAACACAACATGTGTTGGTGTTCGTGTTTCTGCTTCTTAAAATAAAGGGGAAATTTACACGTTCCTACAGAAAACAAGCTTATTTTCCTCGCACATGAATTATAAAAAAGGGCAAATTATGAGGTAAAATTGCATCACGAGTTCACGTGTTGTGCGTTGCCTGCTCATTCATGATTACACCAGAATTTGTTAAACATAAATATCCTTCATATTAAGAAACATTAATTAAAGTTTACGAACCCGAATACTGTAAACTGTATTTGCTTAGTACTGCAATGCATAGTGAAGCTTATGAGGAATTAGGTACAGGTGTATGAACTTACTCTACGTACTCCAGGGTACTTTTACATAATTGCCTACAATGGTCATCGCATTATCACATGATTGTATGACTGCCTTGCTCTTAGGTAGGATTTTAGCTAGAAAGCGGGGATTTTTTTGTAATAAGGCCGTCGGTGTATTTTGACAATCAGTGGCTTCAAAATAATGAATAATAAAACCCCCACAGTAAGCAACAAAAATATGTCAGACTGTCAACACAATTATTCTAGATTCGGCCACTCGGACAATGATTTGATGCTAACATCGAGTGTTTAAGTCATTACCTCGCTCGCCTGTCTCAGGTGCATGCAAGGTGCACTCTTGGACATTCATTACTAACGCTGTTACTAAAGCAAGTAGGCCTACGTGTAAAACGAAATCTCATCCATTGGGCATCGTTGCACACATTCTGTCAACCTTCCATTACGATTATAACCATAAAAAATTGACAAACTAGGCTATGCCCCCCCCCCCCAACACCAAATCGTCTAATGGGATAACTGTCTAAAACCTGCATAAATAAAATATCAGGAAAATCATCTAAACGAAATATCGTATAATGGATAAACATCTAACAATGATATACCTGCGGTTTCTGATGTTATATGTATAGCCGCAGCGTGTGCGCCAGTGTGAACGTGGCAGGGACATTAGACGATTTTCCATTATACGAATTTCGTGTTAGACGACTATCCGATATACTGTTATACGGTATACGTTCTTTCAATTATGCGATTTTCCAGTAGAAGATTACCCCTCGCCACCACCGATCCTCATGCCCGCTTCTCAATTTAGCCTGTATCAGCAGCTGGGAAGCAACACAAATAAGAGCACAATGGATATTTTTTAATTTACCAAGACTCTAACAGGACGACTATTGTTTTCCAGCAAACCCCAAGCATTCTTTTGCCTCTGTCAACACTTCTTAACAATAAGGAATTGTTTCTTTTCATGCATGTCGACAATAATACGTCTGATTATTGACATGTCGAAAAAATTGGGTTGTGAAATGGGCGATAGGCGCGTGAAGCCAACTTCTCGGCAGTTGGCTTCGCTACAGTGCAGCAAGTATGTTCAGAGTTAGCTTTTAAACATCATCGTAACTATTTTATTAGTTATCAGATTTTGAATCTGTTGTTGGTCGTATTTTGTCCTTGCGTCCAACTTTCTAATTTGCTAGTTTGCTGTATCGTATCTCCTTTGGAAAATAGCACGAGGATGATCTTGAAATATTAATTCAAGGTCATCCTTTTTTTTCTCGTGTAAACGTCCCCCCATCACGCCCATCATTGCATTTCTATCATTATTATTCTCTCATTAGCAATTCACAGGATATTGGCTTGTAACACTTTAATTGGACCACCCAGTAGGCTGAGACGTACAGCAAAACCTCACGACATTTCAGCAGCAGCCACTGCACACTTTTCTGACTTGTGTGTTAGTTTTAAATCTCCACATTCACTCACCCTAGATTCGAAATACTATACGTTTTAAACTATTTCCTGAGCTTGACTCTGTTAAGTTTTACCGCGCTTCCCTAACGAAGTTGAATTCGTCGCCATGTCTGGGGTCAATTGAGGAGTTCCCTGGAAAAAGGGCATTAATGAAAAATCCATGTTTTGAGAAAAGGGCAAAAAACTGAGAACTAGTATTTTATGCATAATTATTGAAAGTTAGCATTTTCTGATGGGATATATATTCATGTTCCTTTTTAAAACATATTTTTGTAGCAGATATGTTCAGGAAAATAGGAAATTAGCGGAAAAATCGTCAGTGGCACTGGTGGCGGCCATGTTGAAAAGCAGCGCCATCTCGCAGCGACATCCAGCGTTAAATAAAAAAATACTTGTAAAGCGCTTCTGTCGGTTGACTTGTTACCGTTTGTGCCCTAATTCCATAGACTGAGAAGTGCTCTATCAGATTTTTTAGAAGGTGAAAAAAGGGCACAAGTGACTTTATGCCTTTTTCAAGGGAACTCCTAAACTGAACTCGCGTGTCGGCAGGGCGCACGTATCCAACAGGCAAGAACGCGCGATGTTTGACGCGAGCCGATTCATTCTTTCAGTGGCCCCACTTGCTGAGTAGCGGTACTTTAATCCGAAAAGAGCACACAGTCGACTGCATTCTAGAAAATGCATACAATTGACCCTAAAAAGACTTACGGCCGATTCTCAATCCAATGATATTTGTGAAAGTCCCGGCGGACTTTTGTACATAAAGGGAGGGATTCGAACCGGAGTGCATTAAAGTATTTTATGCGTTTCCACCAAGCTACCTTTTTTCTTTCACAGGAGGTGCACACGCAAGTATTTATTGCTAAATAATTTTAAAACTCATTGACTATATAGTTGACCTAATTTTATTTTTAATGCAAGGGTAAACCATTGCTTAAATTTACCATTCGCCATAACGACAAAACGACCTCGGTTACCATGCGATTCGTGTTCAGATGGAAACACCAGTTCAGCTAAAGTAGGGCCAACGATTTAAACGTTAAGCTTTGATAAATCGTTATCGTATCCGGCGGATTGAAAAGAGTGAAGACCAAACCAGTAATTGGCCAAAAAAGTCTTAAGAAAAAACACGGAAAAAATCATAAGAAAGAAAATCCAAAGGAAAAAAAAGACATGGAAAAATATCCACGAAAAAAAGTTTGGGTACATTTTAGGGTGGCCCGATTGTTTCAGCAGAGCATGAGGGGATTTACTTCCCGCTATCGATTCGATTGTTGCATATAGTTGATTTTTTTGTTTTACAGGTTGTTGTTTGTTAGGTTAGGTCAGTTTCCTTGGTTTTATTCTCATTAGGAAGGGTGAGAACTTAACGAAGGGAGTTAATCGCATGAGACTAATCGCAGTTTTGCTACTTAGGGCCAATTGGCACTGTAGCGTGATTGTAATAAAGTAAAGTAAAGCAAGGATTACCGCCAGACATATCGTGCTTCCCGTTATGCTGTTCTATCGATCAGGTATGCTCGTTTTATTTTTTTGTTTTCTATCGTGTGGGATAGTTTAGTTGAAGTCAGTAACAATGACTCGTATTTCGTTGGAGGGTCGAGAAAATTTATAGCATTACAACGAAGTGCTGTGCCGTGTGGGTACATTTTAAACAAGTAGGCCCACCAAATAAATTCAAACAAATTTAAATTATTAAAAAAATTTAACAAAATACATGTGATAATACATGTGATGTGTACAATGATAAATACATGTTTTAACTTGTTCTTCCGTATATTTTTTTTTTACCTTTGTTTTTTCTTCTTTTGGATTTTCATGCTTTGGATTTTTTACGTAGAGGAGACCAACCTTCATCACGTACTATACCACAAAACAAATCAAATTCTGGCTGGTGTGACACGTAAACACGCATATAGCTATACGTGAATAAAACAAATTTGTACGACTAACTACATAAGTTAAAAAAGCCGTAAAGACTCATAAAGATTGGCGCATTGATTGAATTTATCGATCTGTAATCTTCAACCATTAGACATATTGAAAAAAAAAAATAGTTAGCTCGTATTTTAGGTGTCGTTTTAGGTGTTGTACATTAATTTCAGTGAATTAGGGTTTTTTTTTATGGATTGGTCAAAATCTATACCTTATAAGCCCCGATTCCGAAGTCCCGTCAGTCCATCTGTCCGCCTAGACAACGATACAATAAAGGTAACAATCACTGTAAACTACAACTTTAAACCTGCGGTGAACAACGTTAATCATCGCTACGTTGCAAAGTGGCCGGCTACAATAAGATGAAACTTAGACCAATCACACCAATCATAGAAATATGATTATTACCCAACGAAAAAGAATTGTTTAAACGATGTATAAACCGCTGACCAGGAGTGGTTAACGCTCGTTAAACCCTTTAAACCGCTGACTCTGCCGCAAGGTGCCCGTGATCTTCTCGGAGCTTCTGGAATCGGGGCATCGCTCCTTTTGGATCCTGGTATGGTCGGTCGGCTTTACATACCCAGTTTTTGTTCATCCAAGGACCCCCTGGCTATGGTGTGACACGGCTAATCCAGAATGGGATGCTACGGTACAGCTACCACAGTCCTGCGTCTCCTTTTTTTGTGATGCATCCTTTAGCAGAAAAGGGTCCACTGGTGGAGTGTAGGGGTGTGCATCCCAGATTTGCGCCTGGAATATGGTTCACCCTGGACTTCCCGCTATCGGCCTTTGTTGGAGAGCTGGTAGCGGTGTCTGTTGCCCTGGACATGGGCTTGGACATGCAGATACCTGAATTCTGTGTCTGGTCAGATTCCAAGGCAGGACTGGTTCCCGTCCCCCCTGAGGGGAAGTTCAATGGCTCACTGGTGTCTAGAGGTTAGTATAAGTTATTTTAGATTAGCGTAGATTTGAGCGAATGGATGTAATGACCTACAGTCTCAAAAAACTAAAGTAACCCGCTGGCATCCATGGCATAGTAGTTAACGCTCGCTAAAACCCTTTGAACCGCTGGCATAAAATGCTGGATGATTAAAATTAAAGGATTAATAACATCTGATAAGTATTCAAAACGCTCAAAAATACATAGCTGGTTCGCTCACTCAATCAGCGTTTATTACCCGGTTAGAAATAATTTGATAAACTATGCATAAACCGCTGGAAGATTAAAGGATAAGAGTGAAACTTGGAAACTCGTATAAATATTCAAAATGCGGAAAAATACACAAACGGGTTCGATCATTCAATCAGCGTTCGTTAGCCAGCCAAAAATAATTGAGCGCATGGATGGTGTTTGATGCACTAATTAGAGATTGGAGGGAAGGGGGTTGTTTTATGAAACAACCAGCTTGGCTGGACTGGAAATTCTGATGCACCGTTTGCAATATGGAGATGTGGGGGAGGGGGAATGTTTTATGAAACGGCCAGCATAGATAGCCCGGAAATTCTGATGCACCATTTGCAACCTAGGGATGGGGGAGGATTATGAAACAACCAGCGTAGCTGGCCTGGAAATTCTAAATTCATAATAAAACTAGAACTTGTTCGTACATTTAAGGGAGCCAAAAATGTCGTACCCTTATCCAATTTTATGATATTCGTAAATCCACCAACGGTGCAGCGAATCGATGTGAAAAGTTTATGGTAACTCAGGTAATCACTTCAAAATTTAATTTGGATACAGATAGACACACGACAGATAAGCACAAGGTGAAACTCGAAGGAAAAACTCGCAAAACAAAAAAGTTAAAGAGAAATTCCATCAGTAAATACTTAGACATAGCGCGTTAAGTGTAGAAATACAGGTAAAAAAAAAACAGTTACGAGAAGTTACACATGAAAGCGAGATAGTCCAGCTAAGGTTTCGCCCAAACAGTCTTGTACATCAGCATGCGTTTAATGGTTATTACTGTTATCTTTTTTACGGTTCCTTTACTCATTGTGCAAGGTAAATATGCACTTTAACCTTTACTATTCACGTGCGTAGACAAAGAAATAAAACCCTGTTTATAATCCAAACAAAAATTAACATTTGTCATCAATTGGCGGATAGTACCAAGTGAAACCACGGCATCTTTCTTTTTCCTGGTGTTTCGTGACTGAACTAGGCTGTAGAGTTTGTTCTCATAAAGATTTATTCTTGGCCTTTTTGCTACTGTGAATCTGCAGATAGCTTGAGCACGATAATGCAAGTATTCGCAATGAAATTCTGTTCATATAAATATCATTTACAATAATAAGTAAGTACACACAATGTTAACGTAGGAGTTATAGAACCTAAAATAAATATACCAAAACGTGATATTAACTCTTTTCTCTTGACGTGCTGTCGACATGTTTTACAAATAACCTTCGGCGACCGAAAAAGTAGCGAAACAAAAGTAATTAAACGTACGTGGTCGGAACACGCGCCTGAGCCTTCGGCATTTCGTTGTAGAAGTTCTTCAAGTCCGCGAACTCCACCAAATCTAAATCATAGCAAAAAAAAAAAGACATGGGTGACATTCCGCCCTTAAGCTCTTAAAGGACTCTTTCTCTGTCCAAAGCCGTTGCCCTTTCCGCCCCTTCCATTCTGCAATGCTTCTCTTACCACACCCACCTTCCATTAGAGCTGACTTCACGAACCAATTTCGTTTGTGCCGCCCTAAATTCTCGAAAGAAGGACTTTCTTCTTTAGATTGTCGACAAACGCGACAAGAAACATGAAACTAGCCTATAAGAAAACTCAGAAAAACAATGTAATAATGATGTCGGTGAACGAAGCCAAACCGTAATACACCTGAAAATGCGGCCGTTAATGAGACGAGGAATAAAGCTACGCCACACTATGAGCTTAAGGCTGAAGGGTTTCTAGTATATTACAAGTTAGACTGAGCTCTGGAAATTCGTTCCGTAGTTTTTGGATTTTTTCAAAGAGATTTCACCTTACAGAGTCCGTTATACTTCGGCTTATTGGGCTTTGTGTGAACGATGAGACAACGTACACAAAATAAGATTGTTGGTGTGCTGAAGTTTAAAATTTAGGAGTGTCCAGAATATGAAACCGGATATATCGTTGTATTTGAAGTATTCTGGTTAAAATGAGGCCTGTGCCCATTGTAGATCATAAGAATAGACTGATAGAGGAGGATATTTAATAGGGAGAGATCTCGATGACAACACTTGTATTGCCTGATCATGTATAGCCAGTTGGCGTATTGGTCGCACCAACCTTACTCATTGCCTCCTTTTTTTTGGGGGGGGGGATGTTATCCCTTCTGAATATCACTGGTGTCACCAGCCACTTATGGTCCGTCACTTGACTGCTGATTGTCTTGATGGTGTTCGACGCCGTTTCCATTTCCGTGAGAGATAGCACACCAATTGGGCAGTAAGTCTGTCCTCCTGTCATGGAGTTTAAAATCTTTGAAGCAGTGAAAGATAAGATCCAGCTTTGGGATTTTTATAACATCTGTGTAATGTGTAGCGCAGTGGAATGGCAACCCGGTTCGCTGCACTGTGACTAAGGATTGACGCTAATGACGTAGCTGTCGATGCACCGTTAAGCCGGAAGCTCCCGTCCTCCGAGATATACACATTACTATTACTATTACTATTATTATATACAATGTTGTACTACACTAATAACACGAAACAAACAAAATTTTGAGTCCCAAAACGCTAATTACAAATCTTTCAAGCTTCCAAAATGATGCACACATCCTATAAATCAAACGTATTTCAAAAGTTCGAAAAATATCACTATACCAGTGGACACGTACGTCTCCGTAAATGTAATAAAAATGTATACCCTTAATACGACCAAAATAGATGTTCAGAGTTTTAAAAGTGCATTTATCACAATATTGCTGTTGTAATAAATGACAGCGTCCAGAACGTGGTTATTAGTGATGCTGTAAACTACGGCTAAAGAAAAGACCTAAATTCAGAGTACGGTAGTTTTCCAGTCATCGTACTTACACGATTGCTAGAAATAGATAGATGGCACGCAAATTAAGTGGATAATGCCAGCAAAGGAAAGCTCTTTTTTTTCCCGTAGGGCCATTAACATTTTAGCCAGCAATAAAATGTTAATGACCCTACGGGAAAAATCTTTTTTAGTTTGACAGCTTTATAGGAGAAAGTTGAGGTACTAACAAATCATCCTCTTTCATGCACACAGCAGTGAGTAAAACGGAAATAAAGGAAGTCACTTTCTTGTAAAACGTAAATTTTATTAAAATAATAGATTTTATGCTGTTCCTGATAGACTTATTTTGCTAAGCACACCAGTTTAACTGTCTGCTTATTTTGAAATCTATTTTTATGCATCAGTTTTGAGAAAGTTGATAATTCCTACGCCTCGTAAGCTCAATTATGGAATAAAAAAGCACAGAAACAGATTATTGTAAATAAAACCAAGCAGTGGTACAAATTAAAAGACGAACAACGTTTCGAAAATCATCAATTTTCGTCATCAGGTTTATGAATTAAATTTTTAAAACATGGCAAAAGGCCACTAAGTCATTGCATGTTCTAAAGCATAACACAATAATTTAAAAGAGTAAAAGAATAAAAAGGTCGAAGAGGAGAATAATAAAAAGACGAGAAATGGTGGTGTTCGACTTTTTATTCTTTTACTCCTTTAAATTATTGTGTTGTGTTCTTATACGTGCAATGACTTAGTGGCCTTGCTATATTTTCATATTTTAATTCATACACCTGATGACGAAAATTGATAAATTTCGAAACGTTGTTCGTCTTTTAATTTGTAGCACTGCTTGGTTTTATCTTTAATAATAGTAAGATTAATTAAAAGAGGCTCAAACCGTAATATGTTGGTGTGGTTTAGTAGGCTAGTAAAATTTCTCGTAATTAATATACATTTCCTAATTACGAAACATTTCGGTCCATCCTTTCGCACGCGTCTATTGCTCGATGAGTCTGTCTTCCTGTCCAAGGTTTTTAATTTTCGCAGGAGGTACAAATGTGTAAGATCTATATTTAGGGTTTGTTTAACATATCTGTAATGTGTGGCGCATTGGCAGTCCGGACCACTGCAAACTGTGACTGAGGTCGGCACTAATGACGTAGCCGTCGACGCACCATTAAGTCCCATCACTACTCGATTTCCGATTCAGGATAAAAGATCTTCAAAACATAATGTATTAGTTTTCACATCATCAGAAGACTTTTAACTACTTGTTTTTAGGCCTCATATGTACCGTGGTCGATCATGGCAGTCGATCCGGCGTTCACTTGTATGGTGGCCGATCACTCTTTTCACTGTGTGGCTGTGCGATCACGGATGACTACAACAAAATCCTACGATAATGCTAATAGGGTAAAACGAATACTCTTAACCCCCTCTCCATTCTGTATATTACCTCCTTCTGACTTCCGTAACTCAACAAACTCTACTTTGTGCAAGAACCGACGTCTTCCCTGCAAGATGAAGGTCCAGATTCAAGAACCTAATGCGTTTCATTTAGCACTGGTCGCTTGAAACAACTTCTTCGTATAGTTCTTTATTCTGGGTTTTGCATTTGCTTTCACTAACCAAGATACAGCAGGCGATACAGTTTGTTCCACATTATGTTTGCAGGAATCTGACTGTATGACGCCACGTTTTCTTCCACTACGAGTGCAAAAGACACGTACATAGTCCACTCGTCGACTCAAACTGTAACTGTGTAGAGTCTACAAATGAGATATCCAAATATTTTTGCACTCGTAGTGCAAGTAAATGAACTAAACGGGACGGAAAGCCAATGGGCTCGCAATTGGTTAACTAAATACGTATGTAACCCTATTTACGTTGCCTTTTGGACTTATATATCAGACTGCCTGAGCGGGGAATCGAACCCACGACCTCTGAAATCAAAGGCCAAGGTCCTACCGCTAAGCCAGACTTTGGCCACGTAAATAGGTTTGCATCCGTAGTAAATGAACTAACATACAATCAGTTTCCTGCAAACATAATGTGGAATAAACTGTATCATCAGACGATAATCTCAGCTAGTGAAAGCAAATGCAAAACCCAGAATAAAGAACTAGTATTACACAAACACTGAAAAACCAGCAACGAGTTGGCACATACAAAGTTAAGCAAGGTTTTTAACTCGTACTTAGCTGCATAAACTATTAATTTATTGTTTATGTAGTGTATGCCTTTGTTCTATGCGTTTTCTGATTTATTTGCATTTTTGTTACTTTCGTTAAGAATGTCAAGTGAATTCTTCCTAAAACACCTACTTCTCTCGTATCTACTTTGGTGGTTTTATGTCGTTAGTGCTATAGGACTGCAAGTCAGTTCAGACCTCCGAGTTTCAAAGTTGGAAATGGCGATGCCAAGGAAGCCGAGTGCCCTATTCCACTCGTTTAATTTTCAGTTCTAGCACCATCCACGCCTATACACAAGAACAAACAGAGCTGAGAAATAGCGTCGTAAGTCCCGTTTATGATACCTTTTTCCAAGAATTTCCACTGGTCTCACATCTAGTCTAAATATATAGATGGCTCGGTTTTGTTGGCGACTATTGTTAAACGTGCCAGCTGTTTGCAATTCTTCGACACGTGTGATGATATATTTCCGTCCGAAAAAGGTCCCCGATAACACGGTTTTCTTGCCACAGAGCACTATTACTTTACTATCGATCCAGACTTGTTACATCGAGCAGAAAACCCACTTTGGATCAATATAAACCTTTTCCAATCGATCGATCGCTTAGTTGTTTTGAAGTCGGTGGGTGAAAGGACAGGCTGACCTGGCTCCGTTTCAGTCTGCAAAACTGAGAAAACAAAAGTTGAGAGTGCGTTTTGCTGCGGAATTGTAATACATGTAGATTTATATAGTGTCCGCATCCTATCTTGAGTTCACCCCAGAACGAACACAGATAATCAATTATATGTTTTTGGTATAGGAGAGTGCCTTGTTGATATCCAAGACCGTTACAAAAACAATGGCGGCCGTCGACTAACGCCGTCCCCTCCAGGAAGACGTAACCGCTCATAAAATACCTGCAGGGCTCAAAATAGGCCGCGTACACAATAAGTGCTTGTAACAGGTTTTAGAAATATTAAAAACTGTTTTCAATCGATGATCACGTAGTTTGTCTGAAAGGAGGGGCTGTGCAGACAATATCGATTTCAAGCTACTAAGTAAGAAAACAATTGTTAAGAGTTACGTGTTTGATCGCAGAGTTTGTAATACATGTAGGTTTTTTTTAACAGGAATTGGAAGTGTAATAAACCGTTTTTAATCAAAGATCACTTCGTTATTTGAAGCTGGGAGTTTTAAAGACAAGCTGAACTTGCTCGGTGTTGGTCTACAAAGTGAGAAAACGAAGTTTGGGAGCGTGTATGCTGCAGAGTTTGGAACACGGGTACAGCATCGAAGCTGGATTTCAAACGTGAGAAAACATAGTTAAGCGTAAATGCTTGATCCCATAGTTTGTAATAGATGTAGTTTGTTTTAACAGGCATTGGAAGAACGTAAACCATTTTTAATCAATGATCACTTACTCATTTTGTAGCTGGGAGTTTTGAAGACAAGCTGAACTTGCTTGATTTCGGTTGTGTGCCTTCTGCAGAGTTTGTAACACGTATGTAGTATAGGACATCGAAGCTCGATTTCAAGCTACTAAGTTAGCAAACAATAGTTAAGAGTAAGGGTTTGACCGCAGAGTTTGTAATACATGCAGTTTTTTTTTTTTAACAGGCATTGAAAATGTATAAAACTTTGTAAATCAATGATCACTTAGTTATTTTGAAGCTGGGAGTTTTAAAGACAAGCTAAACTTGCTCGATTTCGTTCAACAAAGTTAGAAAACGGAAGGTGGGAGGGTGTTCGCTGCAGGGTTTGTAACACGTGGAGAAGTGTAGGACATGGAAGCTCGATTTTAAGCTACTATAAGTGAGAAAACAATAGTTAAAAGTGTTTGATGGCAGAGTTTGTAATAGATTTAGTTTTTTTTAACAGGCATTGGAAGTGTAGAAACCATTTTTTTTTTGCCAAGGCTCACTTATAAAGTTATTTTGAAGCTGGTAGTTTTAAAGACAAGCTGAACTTGCCTGATTTCGGTCTGCAAAGTGAGAAACCGAAATTTGTGAGTACGTCTGCTGCAGAGTTTGTAACACGTGTACAGTAATAGGACACAGGGATTTAGAGTGTGTACCCGTCCACGAGTACAGTCTGTATGCAAAATAGTAAGGTCCTTCCAAAATTACCAACCTGTGTGCGAACCATACACACGCTTTTGAAGACAGTTTGGAACCTTCAATGCATAGAAACCTCAACAGAACGTTCCAAAAAGGTGTCTGATGAGGGAAACGACGTCACCTTTCAACGCGACTGATGGCTCCATCCAGAGTCAGTTGATAATCCATCCAGAATCAGTCGATAAACTGTACTTTGCGCATTCTCAGAATTCCGTAAAAATCAACCTCCTTTGCGATCTGCTGCGATTAGTTATCTCCCACAATTCCTCAGTCGCGTTCAAGATGATGTCACTTCCGTTGAACGGACATGTTTTGAATGAAAGGCGAAAAAATATAGGAACATTTGCTACGAAATAAATATGTACAAGCAAGGATTAAAGTAGTTAAGGAAAATTATCTATTGTCTATTTATCAAAGTAGTTCGTTGAACTCTTAACTCTCGTTTTTCCCTTTGAAATACTTTATTATCACTATCGAGTGTGCTGTGTTTTAGCAGTACCAAACTTGAGCAGCAGCTGACGGTTTTATTTTTGCACATGTGTAGTGGTTTTGGAAGAAGCTGAACAACTGGACAGCGATACCATACATTGACATAGAACAACAAATTTTAGCTTAAAATTTGGCTTTAGCATCGGTCAAAAGCCACCATTGCCATCAAAATATCAGTGAACCTTATTTATGCCACTGCCACCACAAAACATATGACTTATTCATCTAACTGTATGTGTACTGCGCACGCACACTTCTTTTTACACATAGTTCGAATGCGGCAAGTTTCGCACGTAAAAATTGATACCCTTCGTCCAAGAAAAAGAAGGGTATCATGCCTGTGTGGCAAAGAAGTGTTCAAAATTCGATATCCAATGGTGTACATTTTTTAACAATGTACTTATTACAGGCATTGGAAGCGTAAAACCCCTTTTTAAATCAATGAATATATATTTTAATGACTGAGGTTTTAAAAATAGGCTGAATAATCTCGATTTTAGGCTACAAAATGAGAAAACAAAGATAATAATTTGAACTTGGTGTATGTTACACTAAAATATAACACGCACATAATATACTTGTAACAAACCAGGAATAAGTTGTAAAAAAAAAATATGTCGTTTATATACCTCTGTATTCTTATTGGATGATGACAGACTAAGTGTGTTTAACAAAGTTGACAATATTTAAAAACTTTGTATTTCACCAAACTTATGGTGGCTGGATCCTTTCCTCAAAAGGCTGAATTCCCCAGCCGAGTGAAACTCGACCATTCTGAAAAATATTCTGCCGGTTGTCTTTGATAACGTGAGAGCACTGATAAAGTGACAGCATAATCATGGATTACCCATAACTTCGTTACTATCGGCGAGCATTAGATTAGTGAACTCCCCACCCCCTCCTTTAAACATTACGTATTAGCTTCGTGTAAGGTTTCTCTGTACATAAGACAGGTTGGACTTTTCTTAAAGTTTATATTTCATTCACCGTGAGGTTGGTCAAGATAAAATTTCATCGCAATTTACAGGATCAAACTGAATGCTGAAAACTTCTTCAATGTGGTTTTCAGTCGAACCGGCTGAGGAGACTATTACAAAGACTTTGTCCGTCCGTCCATCTGGCCGTCCGTCGCTTTTTTCAACGTCAGAACTGTACCAGATAGTGTTGCGACAATTGGTACGTCCGACTGGTCCTCACCACTTACGCCACAGCTAAGGGAGAAGCTACAAAATGACACGTGATCCAGATTTCAGTTTACACTAAGCTGGTGAAAAAGAGGCAAAAGTCGAGGTTCAGTCCGCATGATGTTTTAATCATCTTCGCATAAGGTGCTTTGGAAGGCTCAGGCTTGCTTGACTGACATGGAGACACTTTGTCTTTGCTCAGGGCCTAATTTGGAATGTCAGGGTATCTAGGCATATATTTAGGGTGCGTCAGGCAGAATTGCGACGGTATTCGGGTTATGGCTTGGTTTCAGATATTAATCCACAGGGTTGCTGTAATCCACAAACAACAGGGTTGGTCAGGTTTGATGTTGCATTTGGGGACTCACGTAAAAATAGGGAAACAATTCTAGTGAAGCTGGCCAAATTACCTTGTGGACTGGGATGGTTGGAGGACTGTGGTGGCATGAATTCTAATTCCGTTCACCCCTAAACCGTTGACAGCACCGTACGGAAGACCAAACGAGCTCGAGCCATTACAATTATACAAACTACAGGCAGTATGCATGTTGCATATTGTTACAATAATTGGTCACACAACATCATTCAGCAAACAATGGAAATTACTTTCGAAGTTAAAATTGGTAGTTAAAATATGACGCCATCTTAATCTTTGACTTGAATTCGCAAGTCACGTCATCAGTGGGACTTCGTTGGGATGGCATGGTTTCAATTTTGTAGTTTGATTGATTGATTGGTTTGTAGTCCGAAATCAATCTCACAACAATAGAGACGACACGGTTTACAACATTAGATTCAGTGTGAGAAGTTAGTTAAATAACATGGCAAATTAAAACATCGTGGCTTCTTTATAGCTAATAGGTTTTCTCGACGTAACTAACTGAACTAATAACATTTGATTATCGCATTTAAACCCTAAGGATAACACGCAGCCATAACAAACAAAAGGATTTCGTTAACGACCCACATTAGCTTCATTTAAAATAGCCTCGACGCCATGTTGCAAGGATGTATATTTAGGCTTGCTCTCGAACCAATTTATTCCTTAGCTACTGCTAACGAAATTCAAACAGAGCATGAAAAAAATTTAGGCCAAAAATCTCGTTACCACGGCAAGACAAGTTGCTACGGGTCACTGCTAGCTTTATGACGTTTCTCTCGTCACTTCGCTGGCTACCACTGATCTGTATACGTGACGCAACTCTGTGTCCGGAAGCAAACCATGTTGCATAAATGAATAGTCCTACTGTTTCAACCCATTTCTCCGTTAGCTGCTACTTACGAAATTAGGTAAAAATTAGGCCTAAAAGCTAACAATTACGCCTAAAATCTAAAACTGGTCTGAAGGCTAACACATTTTCAATCACATTTTTTATATTACATATTATGGATAGTTGCTGCAGTGCGCCTTCATACATTCGAAAGGGGCGGAAGTTTACAGAAGACCGGGTGCGACTAGGTAGTCACTGCGACCGCTTATTTTAATTTAACCTGCAGATCACTGATTTTTTAGCGCCATTTCGTAGGTTTGGGAAATGTTAAAGTCAAAGTACTATGGAGCCCTGCTGAGGACATTGGGTTATTTTTTTTTTTGTTCTCACAGTTTTTTTTTCTTTCCAGGCTTTTTTGTCTTTCCAGACAAAGTTAGGAAAACAAAAAAGAAAGTCGAGAAATTATAAAATAAAGCAAACAAAAACAGAAAAAGTCGAAAAAACCAAAATCAACACTCCAGGGCTCAGTAATTGTATAAGCAGTATATTACTAGATCTTTAGCTGTCAAAAATTACTGGAATTTATAATGTGTGTTCGTCGGGGACTGCTGTACATGCGAAATATTAATTCGGCATAGTGAAAGCTTAAATTCTTGTAGAACAACAAATTTTAGTTTAAATTTTGGAGTTAGCATCAGTCGAAAGCCACGATTGTCGTAGAAATATTGGTGCACCGGTTTATGCCGCTGCCAAAACAAACCAATTCGATTTTTTATTTTTATTTTGGTGCACGTTCACTTTCCCAGTGCAATCTCGTTTTACGGCGCAAATTTCTTTTCATGGTGCACACCGAATTTTAAAGTGCCCAGCTCTTTTTTTTACGGCACACACCTATTTTTCCGACCCACACCTCTTGTACAGCACCCAGCTCTTTTAACGACGCATACCTATTCTTCGGACGAACACCTTTATTTTTTTTTCCGGGGCGTATATTTTTTTCCAGAGCACACCTCTTTAGCTGAAGTACACCTACAAATACCAGGATAAAATGAGGGCAAAAATCTTGACTTTCTCTGCCGCCGAAAAATATTTTAGGGTGCTTAGGGTTCTATCTTCCTGTTGCTCAGCATACTTATTTTTCCTAAAAATTGCGATGTTATATTTCAGCGTGATTCTTCCTGAAAAGTAGCGTAGCACAAAATTCGAAAAATGAATAGGTATTTGAAAATTGTTCAAACCATTGCCAGAACACGTAAATTGTTAACAAACCATTTTCAGTTTAACGGAAACCGTGCTTATTCTACCTACTGTCGACATGATAAGTGATAGGATGAGGGTATGGATTACAGAAGGAGGAACTATGTAAAAGGAAGGGAACGACAGCACAATGATTATTTGTGCCGTACTTTGATAAATGGTGCGTTCTACTGTACTACTACATTACTACTACGTCTTTTAGAAATGCTTGATCATTTTTTTGGAAAGAGTGTTTTTGTTATCACTACGGTGTCGTGTTACTATAGAGCACGTATTACGAGTGCACTGTGTTTGTATAGCGCACAAGCAGAATAAGCCGTGCATCTAGCGCACAGGCAGAATAAGCCGTGTATCTAGTGCACAGGTAGAATAAACCGTGTATCGAGCGCACAGGCAGAATAAGTCATGTATCTAGTGCACAGGCAGAATAAGCCGTGTATCTAGTGCACAGGCAGAATAAGCCGTGTATCTAGCGCACAAGCAGAATAAGTCGTGCATCTAGCGCACAGGCAGAATAGGCCGTGCATCTAGCGCACAGGCAGAATAGGCCGTGCATCTAGCACACAGGCTGAATAAGCTGTGCATCTAGCACACCGGCAGAATAAGCCGTGCATCTAGCACACACGCAGAATAGGCCATGCAACTAGCGCATAGGCAGAATAGGCCGTGCATCTAGCGCACAGGCAGAATAAGCCGTGCATCTAGCACACAGGCAGAATAAGCCGTGGATCTAGCGCACAGGCAGAATAAGCCG
>JAHWFP010223633.1:21077-43567 GCA_023313725.1 Lithobius niger | reverse complement strand
ATAAGCCGTGGATCTAGCGCACAGGCAGAATAAGCCGTGGATCTAGCCCACAGGCAGAATGAGCCGTGCATCTAGCGCACAAGCAGAATAAGCCGTGGATCTAGTGCACAAGCAGAATACGCCATGCATCTAGCACACAGCCAGAATAAGCCGTGCATCTAGCCCACAGGCAGAATATGCCGTGCATCTAGCGCACAGGCAGAATAAGCCCTTCATCTAGCGCACAGGCAGAATAAGCCGTGGATCTAGCGCACAGATAGAATAAACTGTGGATCTAGCCCACAGGCAGAATAAGGCGTGCATCTAGCGCACAGGCAGAATAAGCCGTGCATCTAGCACACAGGCAAAATAAGCCGTGCATCTAGCGCACTGGCGGAATAAGCCGTGGATCTAGCGCACAGGCAGAATAAGCCGTGCATCTGGCGCACAGGCAGAATAAGCCGTGTATCTAGCGCACAGGCAGAATAAGCCATGCATGTAGTGCACAGGCAGAATAAGACGTGCATCTAGCGCACGGGCAGAATAAGCCGTGCGTCTAGTGCGCAGGCAGAATAAACAACCGGAATTTCACGATTGCTTGCATCATACGCTTTAGGATTACAGAAATCTCGATGTCTATAGCAGCGCATGAAGCGCACCCCCTCGGTCGGTGTTTCATACTTATCTGCTTGGATAAGTAAAAAAAAATAGATTATCAGCAATCTTTTCATTTTTCATCAAAATAACTTTAACAAAGGCGTTTTAAAAAAAGAACTTCGCAAGTTAAAATACAAACTTTTGTACTCTAAAAATTAAGTATCATGTAATTTAGTATGGTACATTCTATATACATTCGTAAACGTAATTCTACAGTGAAATTAATGAACAGGTTTCAGCTGATTATTAACAAGACTTAACAACGACAGACACAAAGTAAAGACAAAGGCTTCTCGAAGTGGATCAAAACGACGTCACGCGGTGTAGTTTTTGACACACTGGCGGTCCTGTGCACTCGATGTAAAGCTCATCATGGTTGCGTGGGCTCGAACGTACGAAATTTGCTTGTGCGCTAGTAACACGTGTGCTCGTGCCACGGAACCATTTCTATAGGGCGATTTAAAAAATAGTTTACACGAAAGTTCATTGCAAGTAAAAACCTTTTCCTAAGTCCAAAGTTATAGTTTTCATCTAAACTGTTTTTTGAATTTTTGTTGTAATTATATTTATATTTCCTTTTTTTCCCCATTTTTTTTGGGGGGGGGGGAGTTGGGGGAGGATCGTGCTTTAGTACGCAGGTGGGAAAACAACTGCTGTAAATATTTATTGACAATTTTAATAAAATATTCCACATAATCCGACTACTTAAAACTGAAGCGTGACTGTCACACGTCTTGGAAACGAGACCAATTAAAGGGTATTTCGAAACCCCCGTGAAGGTAATCTTTTAATGCCCGAAAAGACGAAACCATCAAGTTTAACAAAAATTAAAATTTGTTTTTTATGCAAATATTTTTTTTTATTTCATTCCCTAGAGTAACGTTCACGAAGTCGACGGAAATTGATTGACGCAGAATGGGGTTGATGTTGTTGTCACGTGATGTTTATTAATCTTAGGGTGTGCCTCTATTTCAGATCTTGTGATGACGTCACAGTGTCAACAGAAAAGACTTGAATACACTAAGTTTTCTTCACCGCTACCAATAGTGTTGTGGCATGGGTGCCGGGGAAGGGGGGGGAGAGGTTGGAAGGAGACCTGACGGTTTACGCGATTGTCTTAGGGGACGTGTCCCATTTCGCCAAATCCCGGTACGCCTAACCCAGTTTTGCCAAAAAGAAAGCTGATTAAAAGGTTTTTCCTTAGGAGCAAATCCCGTTTCGTCAAATACCGTTACGCCCAATACCGTTCATGAAATTTTAGGCACACGAAATGTACTAGATTATTCCAGAGTTATGGTCAATCATTTACAAACAAACACCCGTTTCGCAGAATAATTTTTTTCCAATTACGTGCCTCGCTCGCGCTGCCACGCTCGTTACGGCTGAACTTGTAACATCAGAAACCGCAACTAATCACAAATTCCGTCCAATTAGACACGCATCTTTAACTTCTGCAATGTTAAATTTTTAAAGATTATTTTGATTCTACGAAACGGGGTTCTGCAAAACGGGAAATCCCATTTGGAAAAGGGCAACCATCACGTGTATAACTAACTATTCCTAAAATACTTGGCATTGACCTAGTGAGGACCAAGCATTCCAAAAAATAGTAAAAGTACACGTTTTCCCTTCTGTATTGCCACTTAACAAAACGCTTTATGCTACTGCTTATCGCTGTAAATGTTTGCCTTTTACATCCCCATTACATAGGAATAAGTTATTAAATTTTGTTACCCTAAAATTGTCAATTTAGATTTGGCGTAAATGGGATTTGGCGAAACGGGATTTGTCCTTTGGGCAAAAACTTTTAACCTGCTTTCCTTTTGGTAAAACGGGATTTGGCGAAACGGGATTTGGTGAAACGGGATTTGCTGAAACGGGACTTCACCATCTAACGAGCTGAAGGCCCCATATTTAAACCCTGTTTCATCTCACCCTTGTACAACAAGGTAGAGAAGGGCCAAGGGGATGATTGCTTGTCATTCGTGAACATTGAAAGTGAAGTGGATTTGACGTAATCGTTCCTTTGTACGCGACATGGACAACGATTATTTCAAATTTACGTCATTTTAAAGCTCCTGGGTGAGGGAGCAACTCGTCCTCGGAAATGTGTTCGCTCGTGACGATTGCATCACGTAAAGATCTTAGAAATTACCTTGCTAAAAATGCTCGTCGAGGTCCCGAGATCTCCTCATAGCAGTTGAAAAAGACCTTAAACGGTGTATTCCCAGTCATTTTCTTAATTTGTCTAGAAATGGTGAAAACGCCTATTAGGCCCGTAAAAAAGCGAAAGAAAACTAATAAATAAATTATAAATAATAAATATATACGGATGCAAACCTATTTATGTTGCCTTTTGGACTTATATGTCAGACTGCCTTAGCGGGGAATCGAACCCGGGACATTTGAAATCAAAGGCCAAGGTCCTACCGCTGAACCATACTGACACGGCCGGGTTCGATTCCCCGTTGAGGCAGTCTGACATGTCCAAAAGGCAACGTAAATAGGTTTGCATCCGTATTTATGAAACCAATCTCAAGCCCATTGGCCTTCCGTCCCGTTTAAATAATAAATAAGTAAATAAATACAAAAAAAAATAAATAAATTACGAAAAATAATAAATAAATTACAAAAAATAGTAAATAAATTACAAAACTTGTATAAAGTTTCAAAAACGTAAAGGTACGTTCCTCCCGTTTGACTTTCCTGTTAGGCTCAGTTTTGCAACATTACTTCAAACGCGTGTAAATTTGCAAAGGAATTCATTTTCCTATTTTTCCTTCGTGGTTAACGGATTTGCAATGCTACTTATATCTATGTACATTTTCCAAATGTGTGTGGGGGGGGGGGTTGAGGGTTAATAGCGCATTAACACCTGGGTCATTAGCCCCAACCTCAGTTGACCGGGATGCCACTATGCTACATATTACAGAGATGTTAACTAAACACGAACTCAACATCTAGATGTTGCAAAGGCTATTTCGCGCAGGATGCTCGAATAGAGTGAGAAGGTATGTCCGTTTAACAATAAGCAGATGCAATGCCGACAAAGATTCTGTCTTTTTTCCCCAATCTAATATCATTATGAACTAGCAGCCAGAATAATGATTATGATGATAAGTTATGATTAACTTCCGAATAACGATCCACCCAAAACCAAAACTGGTATAAGACAAGCCGCCAAGTTATCCGCCTTTGAAAGTAGTGATATCATTCAACCAGGGGAAGGCCGCCAAGTTAATCCTATTAGCCAAGTTCATCGCAACTACTAATAGTTCGAAAGTTAAATGATAACTAGAAGAATTCTTCAAAATACCCAGAGCACGCAGTCTCTGAAGAGGAGCAACTGATTCGTAACGAGGCAATTTTCATATCAAAATTTAATTTTCCTATCAATTAACTACAACTATAAATATGTTTCATCCTGGATATACCTATCAGAATGATTTTTGAAAGAAATTAGCAATGGTCCGCAATACATTTGCAAATCTCTGAAATCCAGTTGGCCTACAACGAAAATGTCGTTGTTCATTGGCTTAGTCCGCGTGTCGACCTGACTGTAGCTTCAATAAAAAAAAAAAAAAATCTGAGTTTAAAATAATTTCAACGCGAGGAAAACCCCTTGCGTAGGCCAATTAAAAAACAGAAACAAAGCAAATCACTAATATTTTCTTGAAAGCCATTGCATTACGTTAATTTACCGAAATACAAGCCCAACAACTCATTTCCCACAAGGTACAATTTACGCGAGTATTGGCACCTGCTTCGGTGAAGAAACGGCAAACGGAAATGGATTAACTGACGTCACTACCTTTGGGAGTCCACGTAGAATAGCGTTCTCGAAATCAGACAAATAGATTTCACGTACTCTGCGTTTGCTTATTTTTCTCCTAAACCACAAGGTCTAAAATTCCATATTAAGGATCTGTGGCGCATTGATCATTTGGTTTAGTGGAGGCTAAACCAGAGTTTTGTAGGGTGGTTTTAAACCGACAAATGCTAAAGGAAAAAATTTAAAACTGGTGAGTAACGCCCTGAAGAAGGCTTCACTTTGTACGAAAACGCAAAAGCCAATGGTCACATTCTACCAATCTATACCCTCAAAAAAAAAGAAGCTGTCCAATGGAGTTCACAGAGGAGGGGGAGGCGCAGAGGGGGAAGCATTGTCCTTGCTTTTTTTGCAGAAATGCCCTTTTGTGAAAAAATTGCCTTTTTGTTCCAACATTTGCTGATGCGACGATTCCTGAGGAAGGACCTAAAGATCTGAAAAAAAAAACGGCTAAAAAAGGCAAGAAAGGTCCAGAAAAGGGTAAAAACCACCAGGAAAAATGGTCCTCAGAATAAATATCCGTTAAAACGTACGTAAGTTACCTCTTCCTTCTCGGTGCACGCTACAGATGCTGCCCATCATACCACTTGTGTAGGGAGCTAACATGGACAGTACGCTGGGAACTTATTTCTTAGTTGGTGTTTCAGTTGTTTAATGAAATAATAAATAACAATCCGTTAAATACATCGTTAATAGGTTCTAGCTATACCACACGCCATGGCCGTTTGCTGTGACGTGCATATCACATGACTGGGCTAGTCCAATCAGACGGCCAAACAGCCGTTGTTCTGGTTCGTCATTGGCTAACTCATGGTGACGTCACGGCAAACAGCCATTGCGCATGGTTTAGGCGTGGTCAATTCGTTCCCTGCCACCATTCAGAACTAAGATGAAGTTGCAGCCAACATGGTGGCGAAGAAGAAGCCAGAATGTGTCCAGCCATCGACGTTTGTTACCCAGCTTTAACAAACATGCAAAATAAGCACAGAAGATATGCGTGTATTATTAATAATCTGGTGATGAAATGGTACACTTACTAGTACACAAATCGTGATGCACACCTTTTTTCCCCCTCCGTTCAACAAGAGCAAGCACTCGCTTAAATGGAGTTAAACCAGTATACGGATCGAGGGGAGGCATGACAGCTGGCCTCGTGTAAATGCAGTTAAGCCTTTATCGTGTTGTCCACTGAGTGGATAAGCTAGTCGACCTACGACACAATCTACGAACCTTTTTTGCTAAACTCCCAGCAGCAAGACGACGTCACTGGTTCCAGCACCGTCTAAACCACGCGCAATGGCTATTTGCCGTGACGTCACCATGAGTAAGCCAATGACGAACGAGAACAACGGCTGTTTGGCCGTCTGATTGGACTAGCCCAGTCATGTGATATGCACGTCACAGCAAACAGCCATGGCGTGTGGTATAATGTGATTGTTCCGATAATCTCTTTACGTAAGCAAACAGCAAATTTAATTTCGTTATACGTAGTTCCAGACGAAAGTTAACGCGCCCATTACTGAAGCGTTGCATTCATTTGAGATAAAACTACAAGAAGTTTAAAAATAAAAATAAATTATTTAAAAATAATTTTCGGATAACACAATTGCAACAAATACCATGTTGAGCTATAATAGCACATGAAAAACCGAAAACCCTGAAGGTCAACACATTTTCTTAATAACATTTGAATTCGTACGCAAGCCGTGACATTCTCGTAAAAAAAAAAATCTATCTCGTATAACGTTGACTGGCGTAAATTTTTCTCAACCGCTCCATATAATCCCAATCAGAAAAGTTATGCGTGCTCTGCGTTACATATTCTAACTATCCCAGAACAAAACTTGTTAAGGATTCCTGCCAAGCTTTTCGGTCGTGTGAAGTCGTGATATCAAACGCCAAGTTCTTTTGCCATGCTAATCCTCCCGAGTAAATAGTTCGAAAGTTAAGTGAAATACATGAAAATTGCTTACTGCGCATTTTAAAATTATTATGGCATCCCAATACTCTCAATTTCAGAGAGGGCCCTCGAGCACCACTAACCCCACTTCGTTTGAAGAAAGGAAGGTCCAAAAGTAGCATGCCATGGATAATCGTAAATAAGAGGACCAAGTCCGCTTTTAGGCGTCGTAGTTGAGGGACTCGAAACCAAGCACATACAATCTTTGCCCAAGTGAAAACTGATGGAGTCCACTGAGGGAACGGAACGCGTAAAACAGCACTGTACGGACTCCAGCTGGTCAATGTCACCAAGGAGGTATGGCGACTAAACGGGGCTGGCTTACTCCAGGAGAGGCCTAACGTGTACTTTAAATGCCCACTTTAAATGTCTGGCGATCAAGAGTCAGAAAACACCGCTTAACGATCGAAAGTCTAGCGAAAGCAGATTTGGTTATGATGGATAGATTGCTTTAAATAAAAATTCAAATGAATGCCCACGTCACGAACGTATGTAATCGGATTCAACAGGGAATTAGACAATAAGTACGAGAGCAATGGGTTATTTCTACCAATATGAAAAGTACAGCGTTTAGAGGTGGAAATCGGTAGTTGCCAGAATTCAGACCAATCCGACACGGGCCTTATTGGGCAGACAAAAAATCAAAGTCAGACGCAGACAAAACCTCCGAGCCAACTTTAAGGTAATCAGGAAATTTAAGTTTAGGCTTCACGGGTGACATCGCAGCGTTAGTCAAGTCATTCAAAAAGACGTCAAAGAGTAAAGGGCCTAATACGGACCCCTGCGATACGCCACTAATAATATCTCTGGCAGATGAAAGTGTTTGCTCAACTAAAACTAGCTGGGATCGCCCCGTTAAAAAGCTTTCGATCCACCTCAGCAATGGTTCACAGATCCCAATCGCAGCTAGTTTAAACAACAATTTACGATGAACGACTGATTCAAACGCCTTTTGGAAATCAAAGTAAATAACATCGGATGGAATGCCCAGTTCAAGTCCAGTAGTCCAGCTTTGCATTGCCAGAAATAGTTGCAGAGTTGTCGAACGGTTTGGTAAAAAGTCAAACTGGTCGTCGTTAATTAAACTATAATAATAGGTTTATTCAGCAATCGGCCCGAAGTTCTGCGAGAACTTGTGTGTGCCGGATTACAAAATAAAATATGCAAGGACATTGTGCGAGGGAAAAAAAAACAGAAATATGGTGATTAAGTAGTGAGACATTAAGTTTGAAAGCAAGGCAGGAAGATATGGTTAGACATTACACTTGCAACTGATAACACCACTAAAAGTCAGTACAATGCTAACAATGCTAACAATATCAAAAACATTAACAAAATCAGGGTCATATCAGGAACAAATTCCCCCCCCCCCCCTCCCCATTTAAAAAAAAAATAAATAAAAAATCAGAAACATTCTGGGAAACAAACTACCTCTATCAGAGATAATATCGTGAACACAAATTAAACATTATTAGAAACAAAAACATGCTAAAAAAGCCGTTTCATATAAACCAAGAAAGAAGCTAATCTATTAGTTGTTGGTCTAAAAAGTAAGCAGTTAGATGCTTTCTAATGGTTGATATTTTATTAAGTTGAAGCAGTTGCAATGGGATTTCATTGAAGATGTAAGGGATTTTGTAGCTGTTGGTTCTTTTACCGTAATGGTTCCTCATAAAAGGCACATCATATCGGTATGTTGTTTTTCGCAAGTAAGCATTTTTGGTGTTGGAACTGATTTTATATTCATCATTAAAATAATTTTTTAGAACAACTACAAAATCTCTCAGCTGTCTTATTTTAAGAATTCCAGTTTTCCTATAAACCTCCTTAGTTTTTAAATTTCCATATTCATTGAACAACATTTTTATAATTCTATTTTGTAATTTGTGTAGTCGGTTTAGGTGGCAGTCAGCGGCAAAGCCAAAAATTTCAATGCCATATCTAATTTGACTCTCTATCCAAGCATAGTAGATCATTTTTTTATTTTTTGTGCTTAAGAGATACCTTATATGGTAAAGACTTGGCATACGTTTCCTAAGTTTTTTAATGAGTTTCTCAATCTGCTTTTTGTACGTCCACTGTGAGTCAATTTGGAAGCCCAGATAAGTTGCTTCACTTACCCTTTTGATCACTCTACATGTATTCATGCAGTTACTGTTTGTACAAAATTTAGTATGAAGAAAGATGTTTTTCTCAACAACTTTTTGAGCATGTGGTGATTTTACAGTGATGCAAAGAGTTTTTTTCTTCACTAATAAAAACTTCATTAGATACGAACCAAGAATTCAGCGAATTAAAGTCATGCTGCAATTTGTAGATCATATTCTCAATATCCTGGTCAATAGCAAGTAAAAAAATATCATCAGCAAAGAGAAAAATTTCGCAATTTTCTACAAATTCTGGGATGTCATTTATGTAAATAACAAACAGTAGGGGACTTAAATTATTTGTTTCCAGGAAACCAATAAATTTTCGCGAATAACAGTTCCCATTACTTTGCACGCAAACAATAGGTGCAATAGGGCGGTAATTCAAACCATCAGAAGTATTGCCCTTTTTGTAAATTGGCACAACGTTTGCGGTCTTCCAAACCGATGGTATTACTTCTTGAGCAAAAGACACTGAAAAGATATATGCCAGGTCTGGGTATACCTCTTGTGCAACTTCCTTGCTTTATGAAGTCTTTATTTAACGTTTGACGTCTCAGTCGGTGGGTTTAGTTTGGCGAAAGAACTTGGCGGTTGATATCGCGACTAATTCACACTGTCAAAGAGCTTGGCAAGAATCCTTAACGAGTTTTGTTTTGGGGTAGATATCAGATCTTTTTGGTCCAAATTGATGAAATCCATTTTTTTTTCTTAGCAGTTATGAGATGGAAACACCAATCTGGTGCTTTGCAATAAGTATTCTGTCTATTCATAATTGGGAAAATACTAGTGATTTTAAAACCTAATAAGGCCTCGCACAAAAAAAAAATGATTTTTTTACGGGTTGCAAATTGAAGTACCAGATAACCAGGCATTTTATTTTACTTTTATTTTATTTACTTGATCACCTTTCTTTCACACTTACCCAGCTCAAAGCAGAAACAGTATGTACTCAGTCTAAAAAAAAATGTGATATTTTTATAATTGTTATTTGTCATCTTGCATTCGATGTTTTTTTAGTTTTTGCCAAAGAGGGGGGGGGGGAAGATGAGGCTTAATGGCGCGTCGACAGCTTGGTCATTAGCGCCAAACCTCAGTCACAGTGCAGTGGTCCGGGTTGCCACTGCACCACACATTACAGAGACATTATTCAAACCCCGAATCAAAAGAACTTCTTAGTGAAACTTCAAATTAAATGGCGGGTCAATGCTAAAATGCATGGCGTAACTTCGTGACACGCAAGAATCCCCACAAATGATAGCATATACATATAACACACAGTTTTGATTCTGTGGGGCATTTGTGGAGTTTCTTGCCTGTCATGAGGTTACGCCACGCATGTTAACTTTTTAGCGATTTCATGTAGAGACTTGGAATTTGAGCCGGTTTGAAATTTCACCTTGGAGTGGTAGAATCGGTAAAAACTTAGCAAAATTGTGATTTTTAGCGGGTGGACCAAGATTAAAATAAAAAAATATTCTGATCCGCGATAATTTAAGGCAACCACGTGCTCGCGTAAACCAAACAATTAATTTTACTTCTACTTTTATTGCCTATATGATAACTCAACATCAACTGCAACGGTTAATAATTGCTGTTGTTATTCTGCAGCTAGTCCGTGCTTAAAATAAAAAAAAACGCAAGTTAAAACTGTTAACGATATAGACTCAGCATTAAACACTGCCCATTCATTCTCGCAAGGCCGATCTTTAATGCCGACTCTTTTCGTCTATAGCCTCCTTCGGTTTTACACCAAAAGTAGCATCATCTTAACCGTTTCATGACCGCAGTAGCCATTGGCAACAGCTACAAGATGGAGGAAAAAATAAGTCCGCAGGCATGCCACAAGCTTTGTGAGGGAAGCCCGAGCAAAGTGAGCAGCAACAGGCCAGTGCACAGCGTACTCGGCTGCAAACTAAGTGAACGTCGGTTCGAATCCTGCGACCAACCTCTATCTTAACAAAAAAGTCACCGAAATTAGTTCAGCATGAAAGGGTTACGCAACGTTTTCCTTGGCCTCCTTAAACACATTTTTTCTGTAAGTTTTGCAGCATAGCCTACACTGTGAAGACACTGTGCACTTGTAATACACATTACTGTACCAGTACGCAGTTCGTGTGGAACCTTTACACATTGTTGTGTGCTATCACAGCATAGCCGTAGTGTGTACAAACCCGCACGCATGTGTACACAACACCCCACACGAAAAAAGTTTTTTTTCTGCCCAAATTCCCTCCCGAAAAGTAAACTGGCAAGTTTACTGAAGCCTTTATTAAATTCCAAAACAAATTTCTCTCAATTTTCGGTAACACAAGTGAAATATTGATTCATACACCTAGCTCACGCAGTCTATAATACTGGTTGGCCATCGTAATGCAACCCAGATAAGTTCTTCCCAAACAAAGTTAGTATGGCATTAGTCAACCCCATGTCTACTGTATAGAGCTCGATACTGAACGCTATACGAATTTCTGCCTTAGTTTACCGTAGGGACCTGTGCAAGTGGAATTTCATGCCATTTTGGCCGCAAAATGACAAATGACGTCATTTCCTGGGGAACGTGAAGCCAATGGAACTTGGGAGAAAGTTAAGAGAGAAAGAGGATCGAATGGATGATGATTGCCGGAACCGCAGACAAAAGAGAAGGCAAGGCACAGAACTAGGGGAGAGAAAAAAAAAACGAACAAGAAAAAAAAAAGAAAGGAAAAAAAAAAAAACTAGCAACCAATTTGGCGCCAGAACCGCTCTGAGGGGTTTGGGGACTTTATATTTATTTCCTCATTTTTAGAACCACGTCGAAAAGTTTTAAACTATCAAAAGGGGAGAACGGACGGGATAAAAAAAAAAGCAGGAAGCAAAAAAATAAAGTATACTTGAATTTTCCACAATGGTTGTACAAGTCACGGAAAATTGTATTTTTGAGGAAAGTGGGGACTTGAATTCCCCTCACAAAACAGATGAGCAGGCCTACTAACGATTGAAGTCGAAAAGTTGATTAAAGGAAGCGTCGTTGGGGAAAAATGTGGTAATATGGGGTCGTGGCCCCCAAAACAAGTTGACTCGTGCTCGAATCCCGCCACTGACCAATGCATAAGCAAATTCAGCACTGAAAGAGTTTAAAGATAAAAATATAGCAGACTAGCGCACAAGTAAAACAAAAAAACACGACGTTTCAGGGGTAAAGCTCCCCGTTATCAAGAGCGTCCTTCTGCATTTGTAGTTTCAGACAGCAATGCATACGTTCTTGTTTTTTTGTTTTTTTTTTAAAGATCGTAATATTTGTTTGTTTGTTTTTGTGTGTGTCCGCAATGATATGGACGTCCGCAGTGGAAAGCTCGATAATCCTTATTCTATTGAGTCCTCAGTGTTGTGTTTATATGTCTGTCGAACGGAATAGGAGAGTGACACGACGTAGTATTATTGTGTATAACTCTATGGTGGAGTCAGTAACTGGGTTAGCTGCAAGGAGCACTGGAGGGGAAAAAAAGAAGGTCGTCTTACTGAAGCCAATGCTATTAGACTGGATTTCTCAAGCCTATAACGCGTGATTTTTGTTGTTGGAGAAAACAACGTTCTTTTAAGCCTAAGTAATCCGCTCTTAAAGCACTGTCTTGACTAGAAGTGCCGTTTTTTCCCTTACATTTTAAACTAGTGCACCTTGTAGCTATATGACCTCCAAATTGTATCTCGTAGCCAAAATGACGTCACATGACGCTGCTCTATTGCCTGTAAAGTAATGATTCTGTGTTTTCAACAAAGTGGCACAGTACTGATGACGTCATGTTTTTTCCAGTCACATTTTCATGAAAACGGGATCTAGGCCTCTATGGCTCTTAAACCTGGCTCTAATTAAATCTAATGAAAGCTTGGGCGACTGCTAACGGGAGATCACAGTATTTCCATACAAACTGGAAATCACAACAATGCTCTGTAAAACCGATCATGGGGGGGGGGGGGCTGCCCTAGGTGTCACACTATTTTCATGCAAAATGGGAAACCACAACAATGCTTTAAAAACCGGCCATATCACAATAATGATCTATAAAACTGGGCATATAAGGGGGGGGGTGTCCTAGTATTTTTTTTAATATTTATTTTACTCGGGGTGTCTACCATAACATGATTATTGTTTTTTTTCTTTTATTTTTGTATGAAGCCTTTGAGATCGGGGTGCATTTATCCACGAAACGTCGTGTTTTATTGCACATTTGGGACTGTAAAAACCATGACTGAAACTGACCGAACCGGACTGAACCGGACTTAAACTAGGCTATAGGCTATAAAGGGTTTAGGGTAAATTGTGTATTCTTTGTAGGGTTAAAAGATGCTCGTCAACCTTGGCTGTGGTTTGAATAGTTCTTCCTAGGTTCTTCAGTGGCTCCAAACATGGCGGATCGAAAAGGTCTTTCGGTTAAAGAATTTCCCGAGCATTTTAATTAACCGATCGTACATTCTGGCTGACGGCTTGTCGAATGTCGAGCTTCACCAAATTCTTCACCGTCTTACGTTTTGCCTCAAAGAAGAGTAATGAAGATAAGTCCTTCATTCTTCATTGCCGTAACGATGTTGGCCACGAAAATACTGTTCCACCTGCTCAACAGTTCTAAATTAGAAAGTCGATACTACTTGTCTTGTTAATAACGTTTATTCGATGCTACGCCCACATGGTGCACTTCATGCTGTCTCATCACGTAAAACGTAATTAGCGAACGTGGTAGGTCGAAATGGCATACGCGGTCATCATGCCCTTATAAAATGCTAAAATAGTAACTGAAAACGAGTAGGTTTAGTATTTCAGCCACAAAGCACAAACAGATATACAGTGAGTTCATTTACGGTAGTACGTTCTACTAGTAAACATGATCATATCAAAAACCAAAACTGGTAAAAGGGGCCGCCAAGTTCCGAATGGTTAGGCCAACACACCAAAACATTCGCCAAGTTAATCGCACCGCTTAATAGTTCGAAGGTTAAATGAAAACTAGAACACTGCTACTTTCGGCAGCAATGTTCAAGTTTTCATTTAACGTCCGAAGTATTATTCGGTGCGATTAAACATAATTTAAACGAAGAGCTAGTAACTTATTGTATTTTATCTCGTTGCTAGCATTGTTTAATGGAAATAGTTAGAGCGATGACATTTAAGGAACAACGGGATGATTCTTTCAGGCGTGGATCCAGAGGGTGGCGATGGGAGCGGTCGTCCCTCTTAAAACCGAATCAAACACACGAGATACAGTTTGTTTGATTGTTTAAAATCATCTTCACAGACTGCGTAGATATATATATATAATTACACAAAATCCGCAAGGCAGCCAGCAGCAGTCATCTGCATCTGCAGCGCAGCCAGCAGGACATACGATGCCATCTACCGACGGAACGGCAAATTATAAGAGTAGCAGCCAAGGCCCGCTGAGATAGTAGCTGCACCCAGAACGCAACGTCCAGCAGCGCGAACATACGATGCCATTTACCGACCGAACGGCAACTTAATGAGGGGGGGGGGGGCGAGACCAGGAGGGGGGAGGGGAGTGAGACGACGCGGAATGAGCGAGCGAAGCGAGCGACTCCGAAAGTTTATTATGATTCCCTATAGGGACAGAGACACACTTACACAAGAATCGTCATTACAGGTTTTTTACCTTGGTAGGTTTCGTCCATTTTTCTTGCTTTCGTCTACTCTCATTTTGTTTCCGTCCATTTTATGCTACGCGCCATCAGAAATGGACGAAACCAAAATGAAAGTGGACGAACGCGAAATAAAAGGACGGAACCAACGTAAAAAAAAAAAAAATATTTCTGTTTCAGAAATATTTCTCAATTTTTATGGTAGCAGAACAGCTGGAAGATAAAAATTCACGACATGAAAAATCGAACAAGTAATAAGTAATCGAGTAAGAAATCTCTAAGAATAAAATGAATTTGTTATGCCTAGAATTTTTACTTGAAACAGGAATTGGTGGGTACAAAAAACTTTCTTTTACTAGAAAAAACGGTGAAAAACAGATCGTGCGTTTTACTTTTGCTCCCCCCCCCCTCCCTCTCCCTCTTCCGCGATCCCCTAAAATTTGTGAACTTGGACCACGATTGAAAAATATTTTTTCGACCCCAAGTTGATGCGAAATCAGCTTGGCGTCCTAAAATGTCGTCCTGGATCCACTACTGCACTCTTTCCTATACCGCGAGCCAAGGCAGTTTGCCGTGACGTCATCGTGAGTCAGCCACTGAAGAGCAAGAATAGCCGCTCTTTGACTGTCTTATAGTGGTCTAGCCGAGTCACGTGATGTGCGCGTCACAGCAAACAGCTATGGTGCGTGGTATAATTTATCAACAGCTCAATATCCTGCCCATTCGCCACCTTTATTATGTGTTCAGAACTTTGCTAAATTTTAGAAAAAATGGACCTCACCTTTCCACTCAAATTGTCGCGAATTATCACATTAGGAATGAGTCACTTTTTTACAGAATGCAACCAACAATTTTCTAAAGAACGACACAAATGTTAAGTTACACATTGGCAGCAAATTTCACAATAACCTGCCTGTTATAACATTAAAGAAATTACTAATCAGCATACGTTTCCGAAACATCTGAGTGTACTAACTAAATCAGGACACGTTTCATCAGTTTGGGTGGTTAATATATCTGGACAGAAATAGTGTCGAAAGCCTGTTAAGCATTGTGAGCTGAACGTACCATTACCTTTCTTACAAACTTCGATGTTTTTCAGCTTTCTTTGTCTTTTTTTTTTTTTGGGGGGGGGAGGTTTTGCATTTTATTACTAAGTATTGACTAAATTTTGTTTGTTTTTGCTTTATTCGTGTTTTCTTTGAGACTGGTTTGTATATTTCACTCCTCGTTGTCTTCTGCTTTTATCCCCTTTTCATAAATTTGTTGTGCATTGTGTATATTAATCTCGATGTACTTTTCTTTTTTTTATTTCGATGTTGTTTTATTTTGGCGCCTTACCTTTGAGAAGTGCCTGTTCAATTGTTTTTCTTTGTCTGGTGCTCACAAACCACACGCGTGCATTAGCTCTTGTGGGATGAGTGTTTGCTTTTGTGCTTAATTTTGTAGCGTTGGATGAATAAACTTACTTACAAAATACAAATGTCAATTACATCATCCCATACGTTAAAATAGCCGTGCAAACCTATAAGCTTTGGTTGAATATGTACATCAGTGGTCTTCAATCATTAATTGGAAGACACGACGTGAGTGCTTTTAGGAATCGATTAATGCGTCACATCCTTTTAGTTGTGCATTAATTTCTGTTCAATTTCCATGGATAATGATTAGTGCTTACACCCATTGCTGTATTCACGATTTATGATTAATTTTGATATACGAGAGTCAAAATCCCCGAAAACTCTTGCCAAATTATATTGATTTGCGAACTTAAATCTACAAATAGGCCATAGAATAGAATAGAAAATGTCGGCCAGTAAGCGGAGAGCTTTTTGAAGGCCCAAGCGGCAGATCGTAAGTGGAAAGTACGACCATCATAACAGTAGTTTTTTTGCCGCATGAGGGAGGAAACCAGAGCACCCGGAGGAAACCATCGTGCAACCGGCGGTAAACCTCAGAAAAACCCGTAGATATTCACTCCCTGCACCGGCATCGAACCCGGGTCGTATGTAAGAAGCCAGAGATGTGCAGCTGGGACCAAGACGCCTATCGAATCTGACGCCCCAGTGCTCTCAGCTACCTGTGCACCCTACATAGAACGTATGTGGAAAATTAGAAATCGGAATAGGACAATGGGTTTAAACGTATCATGGAGAGAGAGACAGATACACAGACACCAGCACAGGATGAGAGGTTTCTTTGTTCTGTTTCGCACCACACGTCACTAACAGGTATGAAAAGTATGAAAGGAAAACAAGCAGCTACAGCGACTGCCTAGTCGCACCGGCGACTGCCTGTCTTCTGTACAGTTCCTCCACTTCCAATGTTAAGGCGCACACGTCTATCATGCACTACAGCAGCTATCTCTATCATACTAATCTAAAAGCAGTAGGCATCACAATTATCGGTTAAAAATGTGTTAGCTTTTAGGCCTATTTTACATTTTAGGCGTACTTGTCAGCTTTTAGGCCTAATTTTAACCAGTAGTTTTAATTTCGTAAGTAGCAGTAACGGCGATATGGATTGTTTTCATTTTTCCTATTCCTATTTTTCCTATTCATTTTTGCAACACGGTGCGCCTACAGGAACACAGTCACAGTGTTACAACGTAAGGCGCAACGTAGCGTATATAGATCAGTGGTAGTAGGGAACTGACGAGAGAGACGGTGTTGATGAAGCCATAGATTAGAAAGTTAACTAGATATACCGTCATACTTCTTCCCGGCCTACGCGGAGCTCTGGCGGTAGTTGCGGCTACTAACACCTCTGCTAATGCTTTGCGTTCTGCTGCTTCGAAGGCAAAAGCATTAGCAGAGATGTTAGTAGCCGCAACTACCGCCAGAGCTCCGCGTAGGACGGGAAGAAGTGAGACGGTATATCTAGTTAACTTTCTAATCTATGATGAAGCCAAGAGCGACTCGTAGCAACTTGAGGTTGCCATGGTAACATGATTTGGGGCCTAATTTTCATTTTTAGGCCGATTTTAAAAATGAGTTTTAATTTCGTAAGTAGCAGATAGGCCTAATGGAGAATTTGGTTCGACGGTAAGCCTAATGATTCATGCAACAATGCGACGAGACTTATTTTAAACGAAGCTAAAATCCATTTGTCTTTATTGAGTGTTACCTTAGGATTTTAATTTGATGATCAAATGTTATTATTTAATTCAGTTACGTCGAAGAAGTCTATTAGCTATAAGGAAGTAACGATGTTTTAATTTGCCATGTTATTTAACTAACTTCTCACACTGAATCTAACGTTGTAAACAATGGTTGTCAATATCTGGTACCGTTGCGAAGTTGAAAAAAGCGACGGACGGACGGACAAAGTCGTTGCAATAGTCTTCTCAGCCGGTACGGCTGTACAGAAGACTAAAACATAAGTCTCCCCGTTGTATTAATTATCGCAATGTAAACCAATCCCAACAGTTACACAAAAAGAAAGTGACTTCCTTATATTTTTTATCCTGATTTATGCAACATGCCATAGATTTATGTATTTTGGCAGCGTTGACCGAAAAAATGGCAAGTATATGAGATTAGACCCCCTCACTGTCCTTAAATAATAATTTTGCATGTAATAATTAGAGAGACGACAAAGACAGCAAAAATTCAGACTTCACGCAATTTCTGTTCGTGATGAAGTGGTGGTGCAAATGTGGTCAAAACCTGTTCAACTACAAGCAGTTTTAGAATTAATTTTAATTGAAGAGAAATGAAACTGCAGTCCTCGATAGGTGTTTGTTAAAAATATATTTAAGAAGTTTAAAATTCTTTTCATCGCAACTCTCATTGGCTTCAATCCGATACAGCAGCGGCGTTCAAAAAGTGCAATCTCTTTATGCTATGGTATCATGACTCAAAGGAACATTTTCAGCGTATTTGCTTGGATAGTCAATGGGGGGGGGGGGGGGCGTAGCATCACTCCCTCCCCCTCCCCAAGCCAAAGAATACTAGTCACTCTGGAGTCACAGTTTGCATTAGTAACGCGTAGAGGCCCCTTCTAGTTTGGGAAAACCGTTGAAAATCATCGTGACTGAGACGTGAGAGAGCTCAGCCTGGTTGCTGGATTTTTGGTGATCTGGCCCAACCCCTGGAAAGGGAACCTTGGCAAAGTCCCCACCAGGATTGCCGGCCAGGTTGGAGGGTTGGTGTGAGAAGCTACCACGCTCCTTCAATGGCTGTGGGAACTATTCTAGCCAATTCTAGAATATTTCGGTCCCTACGATGATCGGAGGTTTCCCGGTTCAAATCCCCGGGTTGACTCCTTCCTTTACCAGATATTTCTTCTCTCAGAAAAGTCTGGTAACGTTCAAAATTGAGCCGGTTCATCCACACGAGCATTAAATTGCTTCGGTTGACTTACGGCTCAAAGAAATTAATTAAAAAAAAAAAGAGCTATCATGCATACATATGATCTGGAACTGAAAGAGAAGTTGCAGTTGAAAAAAAAAAGTTTAATAGTCATAATAATAAAAATTTATTCTCAATGATAAGAGAAAGGGACTGAGTATACGGCGCCGTAAGGTACTTCTTACATATTTCCCAGGTAAGAAGAAGAGCAATGTTTGCAAAAAGAAGCAATTGTCATAAAAATTAGGCTTTAGAGCCTCAGACTAGCAATAATAAAAAGCACAAGTTCCAAGGTACACCTTTAAGTCCTCGTCGAAATGAGTCAACCATCCAGGTTTAGGGCTCAGCTCCAGCAATCATCTGCAACACCCTGAGGGTCAGGGTTTCAAAACAATCTGCAAGTTTGGTGTTTATGACATGTATAGGCTGACTGTAAACAGTGCTGATCAAGAACAAAGTGCATGCCATTGTAAAGAAGTTGTCCTTTTTTATTAACTAGAATTTGGGTAGAGCTGATTTTAAAATTAATATGCCAGGAGATCTAACTCATCGAACTCATGCCGTTTAAATACTTGTAAAAAAAAAAAAAGTAACATCCTGAAATCCCGGCACCGAAATCCTGAAAAGGCAAAATCCCGACAGGTCATTTTTGGTCGAGATTTTGAATGTCGGGAGTTTGAGTTACTGGGAATTTAACTGGCGGGAATTTTAGTCGTCGGGAAGTTTGAGCTGTCGGGATTTTGACCTGTTGGGATTTCGAACCATTGGGATTTTGACCTGTCGGAATTTCGACTTCGGGGTTCTAACTATCGGGATTTCGAACTGGAGTCCTTTTCACTGTCTAGGTCGTTGTTAACTATCAAGTACGTCATATTTCCACGAATGCTTTGCCTATTAAATCGTAACATACACCATGGATGGATTGTTTGTTTGTCACTCATTGTGATTTTGTAGGCCATTGTCAACTGTCAAGTAGCCTATGCCATATTTTCGCAAATACTTTGACTGTATACTGATGGTTTGTTTGCTGGTCACTCATTGCTAATTTTAGAGCCATCGGTTTATGCAGGGTGAACAAAACGTCTGTTTCCATATGGAAAGCACGGAATGTACAGTTTGTGGGGGAGTTCAAACGTTAACTTGGTGACAGAGAGATAGGCAGACGGACGACAGCAGACGATGAGAAGCTCCATTGTTCTATTTCGCGCAGCACCTCACTAAAATGTATTACAACAATACTAAATACGTGCTAAACGAAGTTAGAAGGATATCTTAGATGAAAGAAATAGGAGGATTTAAAAAGAATAAAGCCACCTAAAATTGCACAAACAAACATAATGGTCGCACAACGTTTCGGGATTGAATTCATCCCGTTATCAAGTGCTTAAAAAGTGAGAAAAAATCACGTGTCAAGATCAAGAACACTACAATTTATATATAAAAATAAATCCATTAAATAATATGTGTTTTTTTTTTTCTTTAAATCCATTAAAGAAAAGTGTGGAAAAATCACGTGTCAAAATCAAGGAACACTACAATTTATATATAAAAATAAATCCATTAAATAATATGTGTTTTTTTTTCTTTAAATCCATTAAAGAAAAGTGAGGAAAAATCACGTGTCAAAATCAAGGAACACTACAATTTATATATGAAAATAAATCCATTGAAGAACATGTGTTTTTTTTTCTGTACTTTAACACATTGCATTTCGCCTGCCCGGTGGTATAAACGGTAGGGCCTTTCACTTTCAGCCTCACGTCGAACATGCATTTGCAGGTAAGAGGTCCGGGTCTTGTTTTTGCTACCTGTTCTGGTGAGGTTCTTAAACATTCGCCTTTATATTTCCAGTTTTACTTTTTACAATTTTTTTTAAATTATAGTGTACCTTGACTTTGACATGTGAGTTTTCCTCACTTTTTTGAGCACTCGATAACGGGATGAGTTAAATCTCGAAGCGTTGTGCTACCATTGTGTTCATTAGTGCAATTTTATAGACTTTATTCTTTTTAGAAGTAATAGTAGGAGATGAGAAAATAATAATGGAATAAGATTTATTCCTCGCAATAAAAATTAGTTGTTAAATACAAAACGTAGGCAGGCTCAGTTAAAGGAAAGAAGAAATGTACATAACTTCAGCACAGTTCTCAAGGTCTTCGCAAGAGCGTCATGAGAGAGGGCGTATTGGGTGTCCAATTCAAGGGCTCGTTTACGCAACGACAGTTTTCTCGTACACTACCTTTTACTTGATCAATACTAAATCTGATGGCTGCTTCTCGCCTTTACCGGAGTATGCGGCTTTCGAGCTGTCTATGCGTATTAGTAACCATGGCAACGACGCAGACGCAAATCTTCTCTTCGTGCCTCGTGACACGGCGTACGATGCTTGCAGCATTTGAGCGTCGATTTATAATAACAAGAAAACAGTTTTTACTGCATTACAAGACGACGGACTGTTTTTTGTATGCCGGCATTCGATGGTTTGTCTTCGATTCGATAGCCACGAAATGGACGCCATGTTGGATTTTGAATTCTCGCTGCGAGAAGCTATTTATTCTACCGACGTTTGATCATTGCTAGAAGCTGCACTTTGAGGGAGAATAGCAAATTTGGGAATAGCGTGAAATGGCAACAATCTTGTTGCCATGTTTAAAATTACTGTATCACTTTGTTATTTATACGTGTTGTTATTTATAGAACTAGACAGTGTTACAAAAACTTGTCCAAAGGAATAGTCGTGAATGCAACTGTAGAGAAGTTTGGTTGTGACTTAGGGCGCGTTTATGCAACAAGTCATTCTCGCTCGCCGAATGCTATTTGCTAGTCAACCGTTTCTTATTTATGATTAGTTTCCCATTGCTACTAAATGAATGCGGTAATAGATAACACATACAATTTGTTATCTATTACCGCATTCATTTAGTAGCAATGGGAAACTAATCATAAATAAGAAACGGTTGACTAGCAAATAGCATTCGGCGAGCGAGAATGACTTGTTGCGTAAACGCGCCCTAAGTTACAACCAAACCTCTCTCCGGTTGCATTCACGACTATTCCTTTGGACAAGTTTTTGTAACACTGTCTAGTTCTGTAACTTCCAAGCCAAACACCTCAAGTTTCGGAATACGCTGCTTATCATCTAGCCAAGTTATGCTGTACGCATTGATTACTTTAGCACGAAATACGAGAACGAAATGGAAAGCATGTCACAAGACCAACTTCTTGTGTCATTGTCACTCTTTAGGACTTATGTATTTTCGAGCACATTCCTGGGAGAGCGACGAAAATTCGAACAACGTCGGTGAGGCACGCACTCAGAATAGCACACCTTCTTCACCAGAGGATTTATTATTTTGTTCAATACCCAACGAGAGTCCTCTGCAGTCGACAGAATTTACGTAACGTCCATTCTGAAGAAGAGACCCGTTTCCTCTTTTCCATTAACTTGAGCCCTTTTCCCACTCTTTTATTCAACAGCTAATCTTACGCAAAAAAAATCCTATTCGATTTTTTTTTTCATTTTTCATCTCGTTCCATCTTCTTTTTTAACACGTGTTTGGGTATATTTTAGTGACGGAACAAAAGTTATCCACGCTAACCTTTTGCACAGCCGTTATCCTATTCTTGTTAAATTTTTGTGCGTAGATTCTATGCCTTACTTACGGGCTTGAGTTCGTATATCACCAAACCTGGTAAATGGTTTTCAGTGTTTTTGCTGTAACATTACGAGACAAACTTTGATCGGCCCTTCAAAACTATAGACCTAATCAATAAAAATATTCAGATATAAAAATTACCCATACCGAAGACAAAACATCAACAATTTTCCTGCAAGCATGATACACATCACGTCTGTTAATAAATGGATGGGGGGGGGGGGGGGGTGAGGCTTAATGGCGCGGCGACAGCAAGGTCATAGGCGCCAACCTCAGTCACAG